>CAUYRT010048991.1:0-29551 GCA_963574885.1 Lepilemur ruficaudatus
AGGGCACTTCTCTGGATGATAGCGTCTACTTCAGGAATAACTTATTTTTGCTTCTGGCAGAAATGATGTAGCTGATTAAAGCTGAGTTTCACTCTTTGTGAGGGTTAGCCTATTTCCAATTATTCCTTACTCCTGGGATGTAGCATGTTGTAAGTCACAATTGCAAACCCAGAGTGTTTACTGTGCTTTGTCCTTTAGCAGGACCCTACCTCCAAGTTTTATGTCTCCAGCCCCATGAGCCTGTTAAAACTCCACTCACTGAGCTGCACTTCCTGCTATCTCAGTCCCTGCATTGGAATCAGCAGATGCCTTCTGAGGGGAAGCGGTTCAGTCGTCAGCAGTGTCTTTTTGAGATTCCTTTCTCTTCAGGGTTTTGTCCATCAAGCCATACTTGGTAGCTCTTTGAGGCCTCTCAGACTTCTGAGGGCAAGCTTATTTCTTTGCTTGCCTGAGAGTGTTAGGGTGAATCACAACCCAAATGTCAGCCCTTCCCCATCGAAAGAAGAGATTATTCTGTTTCTGGTGTCCAGGGATTATTCAACATTTGAGACTAATTTACATGTTACCTTAAATACATATGCCCAATGAAGGATTAAGCTGTCTGTTTTGTCACCTTATTTATTTCTTCAGGAAACAATGAAATCTTCTCATCTGGTTTTGAAACTTACCGTTTGAAACTTTACAATAGAAGATGGTATAAGCCTGAGTTTATTTCCCGCACAGAACAAGGATGTTCAATTAATGATGAACTTTTGCTAACTATGAGGCTCTGTGTATTCATGCTCTGAGCTTCCAGAAAGAACCACAGACACCTAAGAACATTAATGAAAGAAAAGTATATGGAGGCTAAATCCAGAGAGAGATGTGCGCTAACCAATGTTTCCCTTGAAAGATACAGGAGATACTGAACTGATTCAATGAAGGTTGAGAGGGCCTGAAGGCCATAAATGAGTTTTTAAAACTATGAGTTGCTTTAATCTTCTTTATCAAATAATTGGAATTGGAAAATATCACCATCTAGAAGTTTCTGCTGATGCTTAGTTGCTCTAGGCCTTGCCTTCTTAAATGGAAGGCAACCTCAAAGATTTTAGTAAGAGTGGGCGTCAAAGAGAATGTAAGTCATCACCTTATTTCACTTCACTGGCAAATAAAAATGGGGTTACCTATTTGCTTCCTATGGAAATCTCAGCATCCTACTAATTTCAATACTTCCTATTAATTATTTAATATTTACTACTTTTCAGTAGGAATGAAGTATCTGGAGTCACAGATCTGGCTTTAGTTTCTTTGGGATGGCTTTTTAAGGGTGGTGCTAATCACTTAAAAATATGCCTAACCTCTTACACTGCTAGCCATGGTAGGAAAAATAGAGCAAGCCAGTCACTGGTCTTAAGGACCTTACTGTGAAATGATGAGTGGAGAAAGGAGTTTGTAGACTTTATTCTGAAGAAAAGACACAGACAGAAAGCTATGGAGTTTCAATGGAGAGAAAGGCTGCAGTGACATTGGTTTGGAAAAGATGTTAGAGAAATATATTAAAGAATGTACCTGGGTTTGCATCTTGGCTCTGTTGCTAATTGTTTCTTAATTTTTCTGAGGCTTATTAGTTCTTCATCTGTAAAGCAAGCATATGCTTTCCTAACTTGCAATAAGGCTTTAGGTATTCAAGAGCTTGCATGCAAAGGACTTGGCATTTTGTGTGGGATGAGGTGAGTCATATTGCCAGTATTAAAAAGGTTGAGAGAGGCACCCTACAAGCTTAAGGTTAGAATGCCTACTGATTGGAATTATGAAATCTGACATAAGACTAGACTCTATCACTAGTTAGCTGAATGCCAAGGAAAACTCAGCATGGGATGAACTTTGTGTGCCCATAAAATGCTTCATGAGGTGGTAATACTACTGCCTGCCCTGGTTCTCTGTGGTATAGAGGTAAGGTATGATCATAAATATGAAAGCTCTTGAGAAGGCAAGTATCAGGCACATATAGATCAAGGACACTAGCATACAGAGGGCAACTTGCAATTTGTATTTGGCATCTGTGTCATAGGGAATCTCTAGGAAAAAAAAATTCTCCTAAAAACCTTAGAGGACCTGTGAAAAGTTTACCCTGCTGCCCCTCTAAAGGCTTTCCCTCCCTCTACCTCTCAAACCCTCAGATGGGGCACCAGTTCCTTACTTCTGCCTCTTCATTGCCAGGGATGGTACTCTGGTGCTCTTTATTATCCTTATTTTTATTATTATGAGAGAGAACTATTAATAATATTTTCATTAAGTAGGATTACAAGCTGGTCTTCCTGTGGATGGAATTTCAGCTTACATAATACAGTGCTAGAGTAGGGAGGGGGCGTAGGAAAGCAAGGGAGAGAGAAGGAAAGGACGGGAGGGAGAGAGACTGGTTTTATAATCAGAGAAAATAAATTAACAAAATTATTGGATTAAACAGTGATTCTTTTCAGAAAATGCATTTAGGTTTTTAGGTGTAAGTACTGGTAAGATCTATGTAACATTTCTCTATTGGGGAAAAAAAACCTAAAAACTTTGAGAAAGAGATAAAGTATCCTAATCAAAGCACGCAAAGCTAACAAGTGGAGGCCTGGGGTTTGAATGTAGGTCTCTCCATTGGCAAGACCTATTTATACCCTTTCCAGGACATCAGGCTGCCTCCCTTAGCTTTGGCACTTGACTTTGACATTGGAAGCGCTTCAAAGCTGCTGTTACGTAAGTATACAAAGGTTACTTGTTTATTGCCTTTTAACTCATTCTCTGCTTGGCACTTTAACTTGAACCCTGCCTATCAGAGAAGTATTATCTGTTATTAACAGATGTTAGGGTATACCAAAGGTAAATTTGTCTTCATTTAGTAGTTTAGATAACTCCCTGCCCCCATTTAATGTTTTGTTCAAACTTCTATGTAGAGAAGAATATAGTTCATAGATATTTTTTATAATGATCATTCAAAGCAGTGGTGTTCAAAGCCAGTGGTTATCTCAACTAGCTACCAAGTCCCTCCTTTATGAGGATTTCCCTTCTCCTTTCAGGCAGAATTAATAACTCCCTCCTTGGTGCTCCTATAGTGTTTTGTTCCTCTTCAATAACGAAACCACATTTTCCTTGCCTTCCTTTCTGAGTGGGCTGTCGTTTCCATCTAGACTGTAAATTCCTCACTAAACCATAAGTTTCTATATCCTTTCTTTGTAATATCTTAAAGATGGTAGATATTCCAAATATTTATTAACCTAATTAAATTCTATGTGCAGTATTTTAAAACTGCTTCAGAGGAATTTAATTTTAACCACACTCCATTTTTTTTTGTCAGATAATTCATAGATAATAAGCAACGTTAAAGCACTTGCCGTGGTGACAGAGAGGCAGAAGGAAGGAATTTGGTGCTGAGCCCGAGGGCTGGAAGGGAGGAGAGGAGGAGCTGTGGAAAGGCTTTAAAGGGGCCAAAAAGCACATTTTCAAGGTCTTAATTTGCTGAATATATTTCAGATATTTGGAATGGAGAAGTGTGGAAGAATCAAGGCATTTATACTGGGGTCTTTGATAGAACTATTAATAATTTGATAGAAATGAATTTCAAGGTCATACCTTCCTTCTCTTCTGTGGACACATAGAGTAGAATTTATTTGTGTGGGAAAAGGGGTACCTATGTTCAACTATGACATGAAAAGCTAAATTATCACATTAGTGATGCATCATCATCTTTCACTTTCTACTTTTCTTGCTTTTGCCATCTTACTCTAAATTCACTGACAACGCTCAGAACGACTTCAAGTCTCTAGTCACAACTTGGGCTCATCTGCTTCAGTTGATTTAAAAAAAGTCTTTAAAGAGCATCAAGGTCTTAAATACCAAAGCATTTGGGTATTTGAGGGCTAGTGCTAGTCAAGGGAATTGAAGAACATGTGGCGAAAAGCTGTGCTTTTTGCACAAACTCCTAGTAGAACTGGACGGGAGGTCAGTGAGTGGTGGGGGAAATTGCGAGGTGAATGCCATAGGCCTGAAGACGCCCTTTGATGCCTTCACTCCAGGCAGCCCAGATGGGCCCCGACACTCCTTCTATCCCCCATCCTCCATGCCCAGCACCATTACCACCAGTGTCTTTCAGTATCAGAAATAGATCTGACAAATATCTTTACTCTCAGGTATGCCTGTGAGGTCATGAGGTATAAACATGTAGATAATTTAAAATAAATAAAATAAATAAAACGTGGAGATTTTAAAATAAATAAACAAAAAAGCCTACGAAAGCTTTAAACCAACGAGTAAACCTATTACTGGAGTTTGGGACATGATTGATCTGTTTGAGGGAGAATTTGGAAAGTATCAGGTCTTCCTATCAAAGCCTGTCTAACTCTGGAAGATAATAATCTGATCATCTCTGAAGGAAATATATAACTTAGAAGAAAATTGAGAGGACATCAACTCCACATGGAAAAAAATCTCCATATGGAGATGGCATCAACTCCTGCAGTTTAAGTTTTGGTGTTCCTTGATTTATTATTTTTTTCCTTTACAGTGAGTTATAGAATGTTTAGAATTTGGTTAATGAGTACAAAGATTCAGTTAGATAGAAGGAATAAATTCTAGTATTCGATAGTGTATTAGGGAAATTATAGTTAATACTTTATGGCATATTTCAAAATAACTAGAAGAATTGTAACGTTCCCGACACAAACAAGTGATAAATGTTTGAGGTGATGGATATCCCAATTATCTGATTTGAGCATTACACATCACACACACGTATCAAAAGATCAGATGTACCCCCTATGATATATCAATGAAAAATACATAAAAGGGACATCTGCATTTTTAGGAGAACTGAAAATGTTCTTCAGTTGAAGATGGCTTCTGTCTTGGGATTTGGGAAGAGAGTACACTAGAGGGCAGGAATGAGCTGATGGGGGCTTGGGGCTGGCGTGGGAAGGGGGAGATAGGACACCGTTACAGGAATTCTCAGCTCAGGATATGGAAGTCAGCACAAGGAAAAGTGAGAAGAGAATCAAATTATTCTCCTCACCTACCTCTGGCTCCTCCAGCTGCTTCCACCCCTTGTCTGGTTTCCACAGATGACCCTTTTATGTTCAAACCTAAAATACTCTCAACAAAGTGATCCTACTCCTGCTCACATTACTTTGAAGGGATATACTGAAATGTTTCACAAACAAACCAGTTAGGCAGATTGAAGGAGCAGATGTTAAGTTTAAATGCCACATATGGCTAGTTTGGGTTCTTGGAAAACCAAGCACTAAGGGACATCAAATGTGTATTTTTAGCATCATTTATAATGTAACAACATTTCACCATTTCCTCATTGTCAGCGCTACTTTCAAAGGATTATGAAGGAAGATCTGACCTGCATTAAAGCGATCTGACGTACATTAAAGCTTCTTTGACTTTGAACACAGGATGTGTGTTCCATAAGGAAATCAATAAAACTTCAGGGTAGATTCAAACAATATATTTCATTTCTGAAACAGCATTTAGATGATTTACAGTGCTTCCTTTAAAACTTTGCAAAAAATCACGTGGGTCTGCTCTTAGTTTTTTTTTGTTCATTAATTTAACAAGTATTTATTGAATACTTACTATGGAATAAATACAGCAGTAAATTATTGGAGATAAAAAGACAAGTCAGCTCTGAAGACCCTCATAGTTTGGAGGAGGAGACGGTCTGATGAAGAAACAACCAGAAATACACTGTGATAATTACTGTAAAAATAGGTGTGAACAAAGTGTGAACCAAAAGGGGACCGGGCCTTTAAAGGGAGAGGCAGGAGGTGCAAAGTAAGGCTTCCTGGGGCAGTCTGCTTATGAGGACACAGAAATTAGCCAACAAGTGAGCAAGAGTTCCCAGGCTGACGGGCTACATATGCAATTCTGTATCTCATGTTGTAACATCACAGCATGTGTATACAACTGTAGCACAGTTGCATTTAGCAGCTGACTTTGTGTCATCAGTTGGAGCAACTTTGGATGGCTGTGGTGGCTTTTGTACTCGACTCTATGTATCTTGAAGTTTGACGACACTGGTGGAATTTTTTTTTGTTCTTGTTTTGCTTTTCTTTCGTTTTTGTTTTTTTCCATGTGGTTAATTCAGTGGCCTCAAGCTTTAGCTTGTGAATGAAACAGGCTGATTGATGCATGACCTGGGCCACATTCCCAAAGGGACTGATTCAGTTCATTTTGGTAGGGCCTGGGAACCTGTATAGTTATTTTAAAAAGCCCTATAATGATTTTGATTAAGCTCATCAGAAGATTATACTTTGAGAAATCGTAGATTAGGGAGAAAAAAAATAATAGAATTTCTGTTTCTGGTTTAGGTTTTTATTTACAGAAGGAGAAAGTGAAGAAGAGAAAAGGTTACTAAACAGTGTAGAAAAAAGGAAAATGGAAATGGTTGGGGGAGGAGTTGAGAGGTGTGGCTAGCAGGAATCTAGTTATTAAGAAGATAAACTGTAGATTGTCTGAGTTTGGGAGGTGGGTTTACAGAGGAAGGACATAGTGGAAGAAAATAGCAATAATACTATTGAATGTGAAACTCTCAGCACTGGAACAGGCTGCAGCAATACCAAGATAAAGTTTCCTTTTTAAATACAGTAGAGAAGGGTGAATGATGGGGAAAAAAAGGCTAGATTGTGCTGATATTTTATTTATATTAAATAGAAGGTTGGCCTCAGAAAGAATTTTTACTGTGTTCAGGCACCATCTCTGCCTATTCAGTTCCGCAAACCATCTCTACATGTTTATTCTCTTACCATGAAAAAAGAGAGCAATGATGTTGTTACAATGCAATGGTTCATCGGGAACAGTTTGAACTGAGGCAACAGAGATCATCTTTCTTTTGCAGTTCCCGAATGCCATTTACTTAATTGCTGGTTATTACTTATGATGCTGTCTTATTCACTGTGACCTCACAAATACTGGCTTCCAGTAACACTCGAAGTTTTTTACTGTGGTCTGTTAAGTGCCATGTATGTATTTATGATGACTGCAAATGCAAGTTTTATGCAGAGTATTCAGAAAAAAATTTGAGAAAAATAATTCATTTTAAATTTACTGTTTGGAATTTTGCAGCATAAATTTGAGCAATATATCAACCAACTGTGTTTTCTCTTGAACTTGTTAGGTTGTAATGACTACATTCTGACAATATGATTCCCTTCGATGTGGACCCCACCTGTGCCTTCCATACACTGCCACTATTAGGGAGAAAAGGTGAGAGGACCAAAGGCTGGGCAAAAAGAGCTGTTCCATTTGCCTAAGAAATGTCCATTCCTCATCTGTCATGGATTAAATGGACCCAGGAGAGGCCACTATTATCAGAACAATCAGAATCACCCGGGCACAATGATGAGAAGGGTTGATTGGCAATGCAGAGCAACAGTCCCTAGAGCCCCAAGAGCACTGCCAGATGCAGGGTAAAGACCCTGAGGAAGAGGTGGGGGCACTCAGGGTGAGAGACCACTGTTGCCACTGTCTTCAAGTGCTATAGACAGTAGGTGTCATGGGAATCATGACACAGACAGGCAGGAGCTAATGCAAGGGCCCACGTGTCTGGCTCAAGCCCAAATACGAGCAGTAGCCCTGAGCCCAGAACTTGTCCTGTGAGTGGGTTAAGAGTCAACCAAAGTTAACCATTCTAGTGGCCCAATCTCATATGATCCTGTGAAAAAAATACTGCAATAGTCCAGCAGGGGTGATCCACTTGTCAGACCACTGTCCAGGAATGTGTCTGGGACATTCTCGTGGAACCCATTAGCATGAGTTCTGAAGCTCTTCAGGATCTAATTGACCTCAGTGCAGGATAGAGAGTTGGAGAGAGCACTTGGAAGAAAAGAAATGGGGTCCAGGCTCAGGACATTTTGCCCAGAGAGCACTGCTAGACCTGACTGGTCTCAGGCAACCGAGGGAATACTGAATAAATGTTGAGGAAAGCATGTCAAAGCATAAGTCTCCAGGCAGGGGTCCTCCTTACCCAGATCTCAGGGCAGTACCACTGCCTGGATTCATAATCCCAATTCCAGTTATAATCTCTGTGTGTGATTTTGGACAAGTTACTTAACTGAGTCTTAGTTTTCTCATAGGTAAAATGGGAATAATGCCTTACAAATATGTGAAATTATATGAGCCAACTTATAAAGTGCCCAGAATATAGTAAATACTTGGTAAGGTGAGCTGTTGCTAGCTATTCATACCTCAGTTGGGGTGGGGTCTGACTGAGTTGTTTGAGTATGTAAACACCTTGCTACATTCAGTTAAATTCTTGCATATATTAATAGAAAGTAATATTTTTTCTGAGTATAAAAATGATGTTTATTTTAGGAAATTTGAAAAATATATAAAAGCATTAATTTATTCAACAAATATTTATTGAGCACCTACTATGTACTGTAGTACTGGTTTTATACACTGGTGATTCAGCAGTAAACAAAACTGATGAAGTTCCTATCCTCTTGAAGGAGAGATCTGCAATAAAATATACATAATATATATTATAATATGTCATACATGTATATACATATGCACACATGTATGTGTCCCTATATATTATATAGATATTTATACAGTATGTCAAGTGGTGATAACTACAAAGCAGAAAAATAAGTCTGTGGAGGGGGCTATGGAGTGCCAGGAGGTTTGGAGGTAGGAGTTTTAAATACAGTGGCCAGAAGAGGTCTCACTGAGAAGGTGACATTTGAGCAATGTCTTGAAGGAAGTAAAGGAACAAATCATGTGTCTTAGTCCATTCAGGCTCCTATGACAAAAATACCGTAAAATAAATAGCTTATACACAAGAAACATTCATTTCTCACAGTTCTGCGGTGAGAAGTTCAAGATCATGGCACCAGTAGGTTCAATGTTTGGTGAGCCCGTGCTTCCTTGTTGTAGAAAGCACCTTCTCACTGTGTCCTCACATGTTGGAAGGGATGGGCTAGCTCTCTGGGGTCTTTATAAGGGCACTAATTACAATCATGGGGGCTCTTCCCTTGTAACATAATTACCTCCCAAAGACCCCCACTTTCTAATATCATTACCTTGAGGGTTAGGACTTCAATACATGAATTTTGAGGATACACAAGCATCTAATCTATAACACTATGAGATTATCTGGAGGAAGAGCGTTCCAGGCTCTTCCTGAGTAAGACAAAGAGTTCCGAGGCAGGACTGTGCTTCACGTATGTGAGGAACAGCCTGGAAGCCAGTATGGCTAAGGTAGAGTGGTGATCAGTAGAGTGATGAGAGAAAGAGACAGAAAGACATGGTGGTGAAGAAATGCAGACAGTATGGGGACTTATAGATCATTACAAAGACCTTGGCTTTTATTCCGATCAAGATGGCAATCTATAGTTGGAGGAGACTATCCTCCGTGGATGTCTTATGTTCTTATGTGATTTGCTGAGTATGCTAAGAATGCTAGGCCCTGATCACTTCTTACTCAGGCCATTTCTCAGGGTCATGTTTCTAATGAACAACCTTGAGAAATGTCTTCTTCTAGGACAAAGAGCAGCTTTCTTAGTGCTTGTTTTAAAGTGTTGGGTTCCCAAGCTCAGTGTTCCTCTCCTACAACAGAAGCCACTGCATAAACATTTATTTAGGCCTGTTGCCTTGCCCTCATGGGACTTTCATCAGGAGAATTGATGCAAACATGTTGATGCTCATGCTGCCTGCTAGTCTATAAGTAGCAAAATCCTTTATCTTGGACCCAAGGAGTTTTGTGTCTTTTGCCGGCATCCACAAAACACTAATAGTCTGATTTACTAACTCTTAAGTGGGGTAAAACCAAATCTCAGACTCTTCAGTCTTGGTGGCCACTGTAAAATTCTGATCAATAGAATGCCATGATTTGACATGTTTTAAAAGGATCACTCTGGCAGCTCTGTGGAGAATAGACTTGCAGGGGCAAGGGTGGAAACCAGTAAACCAGCAAGGAGACAACCACAGTAATTCAGATGAAATGTGGTGGTGGTTGGATCAAGGTAGTTTTGTGGTGTTGGTAAAAAGTGTTCTCTTCTGGATACATTTGGCCAAACAGAATTTCTGACAAATTAGATTTAGTTTGTAAAATGACTACAAGATTTCTCCGCAAGCACTTAAAAGATTTTCTTTTAAAGCTAAGATTTTTTTTTTTAAAAAAGGAGGATTTTTGTTGGGGAAGGGATAGAAAATTAAGGGGTTATTTCCTTATATGTTAAGTTTGAGTTGCATATCAGACATTTAAATAGGTGTTAGGTAGGCAGTTAGCTATGAGTTTGAAGTTGAGGACAGAGGTCAAAACATGAGATATGAAATTATAAGAAGAAAAAATACTTCTACAATTCCACTTTCTGGAAATAGACACTGGTAACATGCTGGTTTACTTCCTCTCAGTCTTTTTATGCAAGTATATTATTTGAGCAAAAAGTTTATTAAAAATATATATATGACACTAGCTACAGGCAATGACATTTTATTTCTTAATTTGATTTAAAAGGACATTGTTGATAATCTTGAGAATGATGGAGAATCACTTTTTCATAGTACTAGACATGCAAAATTTTAAACGATTTGGCAGTGTCACCTGGAGTCGTATTGCTGATGTTCAGCCAGATGGATTTGGCTGTATCCAAAGAGTTGCTACTCTGAAGAAATTGGGTGACTTTTTCCCAAGACCAGACCTGTGATTTAAAACACACTGTTGGCCACATCTCTTCCAACTGAAACTGAAAATGGGCAGATGTGGAAACAATGCTGGACAAAGAGGAAGTGTGCTTTTTCTACCCTAACCTGCATACTAACAGCTTGTGCTACAAACTTGCCCTGTTGGGAGTTCTTAAGTAAACTCCTTTTAGTAGAATTCAGGTCCTGAGGATAAAAATTCAATCTAGAAATTTTGAAACAGCAGTTATTCTGAGCCCCTAATATGGGTGGAGACGTTATCAGCGTGGCCTTGCCATATAAGCAAGCCTTGTTACTACGTGGCTAGGTTGAGTAGTGTGGTGTATTGCTGCATTTCTCAAACTTGAGCCTGTATCAGAGTTTCCTAGAGAGCTTGTTAAAACACACAAATTCCTAATCCCCACCTCCAAAGTTTCTGCTTCAGTAAGATTTGGTGTGGGTCTCAGGAATTTGCATTTCTAACAAGTTCCCAGGTGCTGCTGCTGCTGGCCAACTGGTGACCACTCTTTGAAAACCACTGGTTTAGTTAAGAACATGAGCCATGGAGCCAGGCTGCCCAGGTTCAAATCAAGGGTTCATCTTGGGCCAGTTACTTAACCTCTCTGATTTTGATCTCAGTATTGATAGGTAAGGATAATGATAACATCTTCATCAGTTTATTATGAGGATTAGATAAATTAATGAACATAGTACTTAGAAGTTGGCACATATATATATGTGCCAAGAATATGCTATTCTTATCAAGATAACTGTTTTGATAGTAGTTACAATGATTCTCAGTTTCTGGGAAAAGTCCTCTTTTAATGTCTGCAATTTTTGGTTAATGTTTACATTGAGGGCATAATGGAGAATATGAACAAATTGCATGAAACAAGATAAGTGGTAGAAAACTTAAAGAGAAGTCAGCTACGTGGAAGTCCAATCATAATCAGGCTGGAAATCTGAAAGAGCCAAGTCTAAGTAAAGTGAATTTGCTTCTATTCACTCCATCCCTCGACTCATGTTGACCACTGTGGAACTATAGCAACAACACATACACACACGCTCACGAGAGATTCTGACTTTTGCTTCCAAGCTGTTTATATGGTGATCATTTAGTCATTTCTTCCATACACTTGACTTTTATCCTGTAGTTGAAGTGACTGGCTTCACTTCAAGACCAGGTTTGTTGATATTTAAGCAGTTTAGCAATTCTTTGGCTGTCGTATCCCTGAGGCCTTTGCTCAATCATCCTGAAGCCAGGAAAACTTGTACATTGAGTTGTAGTAATTAGTTCATAATTTATGATACTAATGCAGTTTTCTGAGCACTGCATATAGTAATATAATTTGGGTCAAAATAGGCCCCAAATTTAGGTTTCCTGTATATCTCTGTCATCCCTCACCCCCCTGCCACAACATAAAACTAAGGGTTGCTCCAATAAGAATCGTGAATCGCAGCGAAGACACGTGACATGGATAGGCTTGTTTTAGTGGATTCTCCCAACTTCATGGGGTTCCCCATGGCACACTGGGACTTTTGACATAATTCTGGGCCAAATCTTGTGTTCACATTGACCCATCCAGGTCCTTAAAATTTCCTCCAAGTACATTTTTCTTCACTCTATTTTAGCAACCTACTCTCATGTCTGTACTCTGGACCTTGGACTAATTATTAATATAATTGTTTTATCTCTGAAATCTTGAACTTTGACATTCTATCCTTTGATTATGGCTTTTGACCCACTTTACTTGCTCTTCCATGTCTTGTGGTCTTGACTGTTACCTGCAATCCCATTTTCTCCGCTCCCTCCTTCCCTTCCCCGTCCAGCCTGAACCGTCCTGTTAATCACTGTAACATCCTTCTCAGTAGATTGCCGAGACTTTTCTCACAACCACTGCCAAGCCTCAAACTAGGGCCTGTGGAACTATCCTTTCTCCTTGGATTGATAAGTACTGAAGAAACCAAAAAGTGGGTTAATTAATGCCATCACAAATTTGTGGTTTGCAGTTATGGCTGAGCTCTTGGTGGTCAATAAACAGGGGCCGGGGCTTCAGTCACCCACCTGAACTGCTCCCCGTTGTGTGCCACAGGGCAGTAGCAGCAGGACTGCATTTATTTAATGACTAACACTGCTCCAGAAGAGAATTCTAGGGAAGCAGCTAATAGAACAATACAATTAGTCACACAAGGCAGAAGGTTTTTTAACGTTTCAATAAAACTCATTGGTTTCACTGCCAAACTTTCCCTTACCACCGCACAGGAAGGTGGCAGCTGTCTTTTTGGACCCTGATTGGAGAACTGCAGCCTTCCCTAGTTTGTATGTCTTAGTTGCTTCTTTAGGCTAACAGGATCCTATTTAGAAAGCTACTTAGAAATCAAGCAATCATTTCACTACAGAGTATGAGGCTTCTCAGGGGTCAAATTGCCTATTAGTGTTAAAGGGCTCAGAAGGGTTATAGATTTCTGCAACCTTGATGTTTATGGTCATTTACCTGAGTACTATCTCTTCCCAGCCCATATTCTCTTGTTTAATTCCTCTTTCCTAACAGTTTCCAAACTAAAGTGAGAATAGTATCTATAGGATCCCCTTCACTGAAGAATCTTGGAGAAATTGTTGTTCCTTCCTTGGGTGACCAACCATCCTCATTTGCCCAAGACTGAAGGAATTCCCTGGATGCAGGACCATCAGTACTAACACCTGGATAATCCTGGGAAAACCAGGATGAGTCAGTCACTCTGTTTATGTCTTCTTCCCTATAAACTTCAAGCTTCCTTATATCAGAAAAATATCATTCTAACAGCTTTAAGAAGCAGCATTCTTAAGGGACCACTTACAAGTTAGCTAGTTCTCCTGTGGAGCAGTTAATTCCAAAACTAAATATTTTTATGCATTTATAAAAAAATTGTAAAAGTAGTTGTTAGTTTCTATTTAGATACACTGTTGCAAACACTCCCTCCCCAAATGCTTCACTTCCTTTACAGTAGGACTACAGCTCCCCACTTAGGATGTTGGTGTACACACAGGACAAAGCCCTTCTAAGGCATGTGGTCTCCATGGTGACCTCTTGCTCCCACTCTACCTCCCAGCTTTGCCTCTGCCCATCTTCCCCAGCTGAGAGGCCCACAGAGAAGGAACCAAAATGGTGTGTCAGCACAGGTTCTTCTTTGACTGTGTTCCACGATTCTGCAGTGTCAACCTGTGGCTCTTTTAGTCCCCATGGCCCGACCATGCCACCTTTATAATTCATTTTCCTAATCAAAGAATTGTTGGGTATGATGTAGGGGACCATAACACTCATTTTGGGAGAGAACTGTTTCCCTCCTCAAGTCTGAAGATACATTACATTCAAGTCTGATGTAGCATACATTTTTTTTCATTGTCCCTCCCTCTAGAGCAGGTGTGTGCCCCAAGTCATACACGAAAAACGTGATCATTTCCTTGATTCATTGAAGATGGTGTTCCTCCCTATTTTTTATTAGTTTGATGTTTTCAGTGGACCCCAAGGAGAGGAATAGAGGAAAACCACTTTTATTTGCTCTTTTCCCTAGGATCGTTACTTTGGGAAAAAGAAATTGTACATTTTTCTATTTCTTCCTGGATATTTATTCTTTTTTTTCTCTTCTCATGGGCACATATGGTATATTGAAGAGCCACACAGAGATGGGCTTCTTGAGGACTCCATTTCAGCTCACGTTTCAACCTGATATCCTGGAGATCAACAAAGCACAGAGTCCATCTATTTCTTTTCATCACTTTTATCCATTCTGCCACTTCCTTTTTCCCATTAGAAAAAAAAAGTTATCAAATTTTATATAAAAAAAATGAATGACACCTAGACATTCTTTCAACATTGGTGGTGGGGCTTGCAATAAATTTAATGGTGTTGCATTAAATATTTTTTCCATCACTTTTTAAAAAAGACATTAAAAATGCAAGCCTCTCATTTTCCTAATGAAAATATTTCATGTAAAATCACCAAGGCTTTTTTGTATTTAAGAAACTTAAGAGGTAGCATTCACTCATTTAGAGGTTCAAAATTTCCATTTAAAGATGATTGTGATGATCAATACTTGTTTCTTTGTGGTTGCCAAATAAGCTCTTTATAAGAAAGAAAGGTTTCTTTCTGTGTAGTTGTATATATGTCTTGAATTTAATTAAGCTGTTATAATTAAAATTCTAATTTGCCCTTTATAAGCCTGAATTTTATAGGTCTACATCCTAGCCTTCTAAACGTCAAATGCTACTGCACATTTATTACTGTGTGATGTAGAGCTAAAACTCCTTCAAAGCCTGAACTCTGCTCTGTAAATAATGAGACCTAAACCTGGTGGCTTCAAGCTGCATTAGAAGTGAAGGTTTATTTTATTTTACTGGGCAAAGGCAAATGAGGAAAACTTTGTAAGACTAGTCTAAGTCTGAGATTGTAAACTTTGCAAATCTGGTAGCATTAAAAATTATAAAAAATACGCCCTTTTTTGCACCCTTCCTTTTGCTCTCCCTTTGCTGCTGCAAGGGGTCTGGTGGTCATCTGTGGCATATGTGTCATGCTCTGTAAACCTACATCTTGCTCTTGCTCTAGAATCCCATCTTTCTCTCCTCAATCAACCTCATTTTCATGCTTGCCTCTAAAATAAATTATAGTAAAATAGTACTTTTTCCACAAAATTACTTATCTTCCAAATGAATCTTTCTATGATATGTTTAATGTATGGAACCCTTTTTTGAGTTCCTGCTGTGTTCCAGGTGCTAGGAATAAAAGGTAATATACAGAGCCCTTCCTTCAAAGAGTTCGCACTCATTATTCCCCACATGACAATGGCCACCATGTGCTCTGGAGTTTTGGAATACTCTTCAATTCCAACTTATACTCCCTATAAAGTCAACCATTTTTGGAAAATATGGTTACTGGATTTATGTGGGACAGGCAGCTTCTCTGTGAAAAAATAATCAAAATTTCAACTCATAACTTGACACTTGAGATTCTACCCATTGTCTCCCATATTAAGGCAAATGTATTTGATTTGATTACATTTTTCATGTATTTCTTTTCTTTGCCTTTCTTCTTCCTCTGGCTTATTCCTTTTCCTAGAAAACTTTAAACAAAGCTGATCATTCTGAACACATAATGACATTGAAGAGGGTGGCAGAACACCAAATTTCTGGGTTGTCTTCCCATCTTTCTGGTTTCTCTTCCTGTCTCCTTTTCTGGATTCTGATCCTATAATTGACCTCAAAATCTTAGCATTCTGTACGACTCCATCTTGGACTTGCATTCTCCTTTAAGTACATGCTCTCCTTAGATGGTATCATCTATTCTCATGGCTATAGATACCATTTGTCAACTGACTCCACAATAAATTTCTCTGCCTCACATCTCTTCTCTGAGCTCAATTTAGAGACTGCCCAAATTTAAATCCTGGTTCTGTCCCTCATCTGCTATATGGACTTGAGAAAATTACTTAAACTCTATAGGCTTCATTTTTCAAGTGAAGAGTGAGTTTGGTAATAGTGCAAAACTTAAGGCTTGTTATGAAGATTAAAAGAGTTAATGCAGAAAAGTGGGTTTAATAAGGATATAAAATAAATGAGACCCGAACTAGCTTATATTAGCTTATATTAGACATATGTGTGTGTGTGTGTGTGTGTGTGTGTGTGTGTGTGTGTATGTCTTAGCTTGGGATGCTATAACAGTACCATAGACTGGGTGTGGCTTAAGCAACAGACATTTATTTCTCACAGTATTAGTGAAAGATATGTCTTTTGGAGTCTGGGAAGTCCAAGATCAAGGTGCCAGCAGAGCTCGTGTCTGGCGAGGTCCCACTTCCTTCTCTGCAGATCGCTGTCTTCTTATATCCTCACATGATAGAGAGCAGATAAGGAGGGTAAGCTCTCATGTCTTGTCTTATAAGGACATACTAATTCTATTTATGAGAGCTCCACCCTCACGACCTAATCACCTCCCAAAGGCCCCACCCCCTAATATTATCACACTGGAAATTAGGAATTCAGCATATGAATTTTGCAGGAATTGGGGGGACACAAATATTCAGTCCGTAACAACATATAAAGTTCTTAGATATGGAGCACAGTGAGTCATCAGTAACTATTCACTTGTGGGCCTAAATGCTTACTGTACATCTTTGCCAGTTTATAGCAAAGTATCTTAAACTCCTGGTTGTCTCTCTACCCTTCTGTTTCTTACTCTTTTGCATATCAGAAAAGCACCAACTTCTGTGTAGTTATTCAAACCCGAACCATCCTCTAGCAGTGCCGATTATAATCCCAAAAGACACATCACAAATGCCATAATCCTGAATGTTGAAATACAGAAAGATCAAAATTCCTAAACTCTAAAATCCCTAATATGTAAAATCCTGAAAATCACAATCTGGAAAGATTAAAATCCCAAATGTTGAAATCCTGAAAGCCCAATTTTGGGGAAGAAATTAGTGTATTTTCAATTGTATGCAGGATAGTTACATCATGTTACATGGAAGTATTACCCTGTTATTGTCTTTATTTGGAAATTAAATATGTTTTAAGAAGATGCATATGGGTGCCAAGTTGACAAAGGATGGATTTGTGCCCTTAACTTTAGCAAATTGGCGCTATGTAAGAAGGAGCAGATTGGATTGGATTAAGGAATACCTTGAAACCTGGTAAAGCATTATTTTGGGTGTGTCTGTGAGGGTGTTTCCCACGGAAATTAGCGTGTGAGTCTGAGTGGGTTAGGTGGGGAGGAAGACCTGACCTCAATGTTGGTGGGCACCATCCAGTTGGCTGGGGGCGTGGAGAGAACAAATGTTGAAGGCCAATTGGTCTCTCTCTGAGAGCTGGGACTTTTCTTCTGCTGCTTTGGACTTCTGGTCTGAGGCCCTCAGAATTGGACTAAGCCATACTACTGGCATCCCAGGGTCTCCAGCTTGTAGATGGCCTGTGGTGGAATTTCTCATCTAACATAATTATTTGAGCCAATTCCCCTAATAAATTCCCTCTCATATATCGTATACATATCCTATGAGTTCTGTCTCTCTGGAGAAATCTGACTAATACAGATTAGGCATTGGGGAAACTGAATATTATTTCTTTTTACTGCATCGTTTGCAACACAATAGAAGAGATCTGTGATATTATTCCCTTGCAAAAGGCTGTGATAAATTAAGTGTATAAGGCTACATAATGGTGAAAGATAAAAATTTAAAAGCTAATTATTATTCGTGCTACAAAAGCAGAAAATTGCTTAATTGAAAAGACCAAGCAATAACCACACTTTCAAATGGACAGTGTATATTTTTAAAATGTGTAGACAACAAACACTCTCCAAATACAAGTGCAGTAAATGTTTTGAAGACCATAGAAGTGAAAACACAGGTGAAAACTACAAGAAATAGTCCTCTTCCAAATTATCCAATTGTGTATAACTTCTGTCCCTTCATACATAGTGCCAATTTGCTATGCTATGTATTTCATCTTCACATTGTTTCCAATACTGGAGGTATTTCCAATACTGTGTAAAGACTTTTAGAGAGTTCTAATTTGTCTTATGCATTTTTTTTTGCAAATTTTACTCTATGAAAGTACATTATCACAATATTGACTTTTTAAGCATTTTACATGCACATAAAAACATTAAAACTTCCTCAATAAATCATTTCTCAATAAATCTGCAGTCGTGCAAGGTAAAATTTCTCAATCTCAGCTCTTTGGGTGACTGCACATGCAATGGTGACCTGTCTTAGTTTTTGATTGATCATCTGCTCATTACTGTTATACTTGTGTGACATCATTATTATACCTGTTTATCTTTGCAAAAATATATGTTAATATATTAACATTGTTTATTTTATTTTTTGTTTTGTTTTTATTTCAAAATTTCAATTAAGGGGGCACAAGTGTTTTTGATACACGGATAGCTTATGTAATGCTTAAGTCAGGGCTCTTGGTGTGCCCATCACCAGAAGAGTGTTCATTGTATGCAACAGATAAGTTTTAATCCCACACCCTCCCTCCCAACCTCCCTTTTCTTAGTTTCTCATGTCTTTATATTCCTTTGAGCTCCACTGTACCCATCATTTGGCTCCCACTTGTTAGCGAGAACATATGGTGTTTGGTTTTCCATTCCTGAGATAATTCACTTAGGATAATGGTCTCCAGTTCCATCCAAGTTGCTACAAATGAACGACATTATTTCATTCCTTTTTATGGCTGAGTAGTACTCCATGGTGTATACATACCACATTTTCTTTACCCACTCATGAATTTGTGGGCACTTAGGTTGATTACATATTTTTGCAATTGTGAATTGTCCTGTGAAAAACATTTGTGTGCAGGTGTCTTTTTGATAAAATGACTTCATTTCCTTCATTACCCAGCAATGGGATTGCTGATCCACTATCAGCAATGATGAACTACTATCCTAGATGGAGCTGGAGCCCATTCTTCTAAGTGAAGTATCACAAGACTAGAAAAACAAACACCACATGTACTCACCATTAAATTGGTACCAATTGATCAACACTAATATGCACATATGGGAAGTAACATTCATAGGGTATCAGGCAGGTGAGAGGGGGAGGAAGGGATAGGTAAATGCACACCTAACAGATTGGTATGTGCTGTCTTGGGTATGGGCATGCTTGCCAGGCGGTGCAAACGCAATATATGTAACCAAAGCATTTGTATCACTGTAATACCCTGAAATAAAAAATAAAAATAATTAAAAAAATAAAACTGCAATGAGATACCATCTTACCCTTACCATAATGGACATCATTAAAAAGTCAAAAAACAATAGATGCTGGTCTGGATGCAAAGAAAAGGAATATTTATCCATTGTTGGTGGGACTGTAAATTAGTACAACCTCTATGAAAAACAGAATGGAGATTCCTCAAAGAAATATATGTAGACCTACCAGTATTGCTTATGTTATTTTGTAAAGTGGCCTATGAAGTGTTAAGGTTTTTTTTTATGTTTCTTAAATAAATACCCTTTAAAATGTAAATAAATGTCTTTTAAATAATTTTTAAAATTATTTTCAGGATTTTGATCTTTCTGGATTGTGATTTTCAGAATTTTAGACTTCAGGAGTTTTGATTTTTGAGGATTTCAACATTTGGGATTGTGGCATTGGAGATTGTGGCTTTTGGGATTATGGCCCAAACCCATCTTCTAGACCTCCTTCATCCTCCCCTGTGGTATTATAGATATCAGTAAATTCTCTTAGTTTCCATAATTTAAAAAATTTACTAATTTCTCTTCATTTTCACTTCCAACTCTCCAACCAAGTGCTTGTTAGCTTATTACTCTGGCCCATTGTAGTAAACTTCTAACCCAGTGAGGTCACTGCTTCCTCTTTTCCCCCATCTCTCCACTCCTTTCAATCCACTGTCTATACTGTGCATCTCTATGCGTGTCATCCCCCTGCTTAAATTTTTCGCTGGATTCCTATTTCACTTATACCGAAGTCCATCTCCTTACCAGGGTGGAAATGTTCAGTGTGGTCCAGCCTGCCTGTCTTGCCAATGGCATTTTTGGCTTTCACTAAAAATGAAGTGTGCTCCTATTATGCTTCCCTGATTCAGGTTCTTAGAAGAAATCAAAATTCTTTCTTTCTAAGGTCTTGGAGTTGCTAAGCCTGAACATTCTTCCCTTAGCTCTTTGGATATTTTGATCTTTTTCATTCTTCAAGTATCAGCTTAGATATCACCTCTTAGAGAAGCTTTTTCTGACCACCTGATCATAATTAATTCCATCCCTTCCAGCCTCATTATTTTCCATCACATCTCCCAATATATTCCCTTCAGGAATTCTTTTGCCTATTTATTTCATTTTCATGTATGTTGTCTCTTGTCCTAGAATGAGTAACATAAGACAGGAACCATGTCAGTTTTGTTCACCATTATATTCTTAGTATCTAGCAATGTGCCTAGTAAGTAATACTTATTTAATAAATAGTATTAGGATGAATGAATGAAGAAATGAAGCCTCATTTCTAATAGCATCTAATAGCATTTCTAATAGCATCCTCAAGGTGTTATTAAGCCTCTGGATCTTATCAAAATGAATCTCTTTTGAACTGAAAAGCAGACATTTATCCCAAGGGGAGAGGATACTGAGGCAAAGATAGTAACTAAATTGTGGGGGTGGTGGTGGATTGCCTACTAGATGTGACTAATTAATCTGTAGATATGGGTGGGGGGAGAGTCGAAAGTTGAGAAACTGATCTGGTGCTGGATCAAAGAGACAGGACCCTTTCTAATTACAGAAATCTAAGAAAGATGGTGGGATGAAGTGCATGTGTCCTTCATGGCTGCAGATGAGAAACAGGCTATCACTGGAGTGAGCACACAAGCTCACTTCGGGAGCCATGGTATTCCTGCTTATAGCAGTCAGGGAGCCCAGAACATTGGAAATAATTTCAGCCAGGAGAGGTGAAAGAAGCCTAGGCTGCAACAGGGCCAGGCAGGCATAGTAGCTGAGTGTGTATAACTCAAGATCACTGCTTTAACAAGCCAATTCGGCACTTCCTGCGCAGCTCTGCCTTGGGTGTTGTCTCTCTTTGTCTTAAAAGAACTGTGTCTGAAAAACAAACTGGTAAACCCTCAGGCAGGAGGGAGGGCATTAATTTTGAGAATGCTGACTCATTTTTAAAAACTGAATAAATGTCATAAAAATAAAAATATTCAAAACCATACTCAATGAAAAGTAAATCTTCCTATCACTTTCTCTGTAGACATCATGTCTTTCTCCCAAGAGGAAATGACTAGTACTGGATTCATGTTCATTTTAGAGGAGATAATCTATTTTACACACAAATAAGTACATATTCCGTAGATAAGTATATTACCAGAATAAACACAATATTCTGCACCTTGATTTTTGAATTAGCAGTGCACATAGATATACTTTATTCTTTTAAATAGCATAACTATTCTATTGCATAGATGTGTACTCATAATTTACTTAGCTAGACCCTTAGTTTGTTTTCAATATTTTGATCTTATGAATAATATTAAAATGAATAACTTTAATATATGTCAGTTCCCAATATAATGAAGTTATATTTATAAAAGTAGCTTTTCTGGATCAAAGGATATGTGCATTTTAAATTTAAGCTATTGCTAACTCACCCTCCTCAAAAGCTGTTTCAATTTACATTCTCATTGAGAGTGTAGGAAAGTGCTACTTTTCCATACCCTTGCTAGGAGTTTTTGTTTTTGTTTTTTTTAAATAAAACTCTGTGATTATCGCCAGTCTGACAAGTGGAAAATATCTTTATCTGCATGTCTGATTAAGAGCTATTTGAGGTTTTATTTATTTATTTATTTTTCTGCTGCTACTATTGTTCATGGCCTTTGCTGAAATTTCAATTGGGTTGCTGACCCTTTCGTACTGATTTGTAGCAGTTTATTAGCTATTAATAAAGTTAACATTTGATCTTTGGTGTGGTTGTAGATATTTTTCCCAGTTTTATTTTGCCTCTTAGAGAATTTTTTCTTGGCCTTGAGAAATTTTTTTGGTAGTTGAATTTATCATTCTTTTATTTGGCTTTTGGGTTTTGATTCAAATTCAGAAAAACATACTTTACTCCAAGTTTATTTTAAAATTTCCCCTCCCGTGTGTTTATCTATATGTTTAAATTTTTATGATTTTTATGGTAATGACATTTATTGAATAAATTACATTTTCTTCATTGTTCTGAAATGCCATTTTTATCAAATACCAAGTTCTTTTATGTGTTTGATCTATTTCTTAATTTTCCTTTTTTATCTATCAGTTTTCATTATTATAACTTTTTATGTATACTTTTTTGTACCTTTATAATAGTCATGTACTAGCTTAATTATTATAGTTTCACAATATGTTTTGACTTTTGATAAACTAAATCCTTCAGTACTTTTCCTTTCAACATTTTCCTAGTGATTTTTCTTTGTTATTTTTGTATAGGAACTTTAGACTCAGCTTGTTGCTTTTTAAAACATCCTGCTGGGTATTTTTATGGTGTTGAATCTTCCTTCCTGAAGACATAAACTTTCCATTTGTTCTCGTTTTCTCTTATGTCCCACAGGAGCCTTTTTAAAAAGTTTTTTCCAGAGAGATCACGCATGCTTCTATTTAATTTTATCACTTCGTGTTTTATATTTTTGCTGACATTGAATTGGGGCTATTATCCGAAATGTACCTTCTAACTTGTTTTTATAGATGAATCTTTTGATTGTTATCCATTAAGTTTATATTCAGTTACCTTACTGAGTTCTCTTGTTACACTTTTCCATTTGATTTCTTTCGGTTTTTTAGGATCACTGGGTTTTTGAGCAAGATGTATATCTGAATCACCTGTGATTTAAAAAATATGTAACTGCTTGATTCCTGCTTTTAAGTATTCAGTAAGTGTGGCTAAGTTCTGAACATCTATATTTTATATAGTTTCACAGGTAATTCTCAGGCCTACCCAGCACAAGAACAGTATTTTAAAATAAGAAAACATGAGATAAAAGTACTAAGTCTTAGCTGGTTGATATTAGAGATGACTGTAAAATAGGGCACCCATGGTTTTTTGAACATTAAATGTGTCTACAAAAATGTAGATTATAAATATAAACATTTTGCCTTCCTCTTTCTCTCTCCCTCTCCCCTTCCTTCCTTCCTTCCTTCCTTCCTTCCTTCCTTCCTTCCTTCCTTCCTTCCTTCCTTCCTTCCTTCCTTCCTTCCTTCCTTCCTTCCTTCCTTCTTTCCCTTCTTCCTTTATAAAAGCAAAATGCCAACAATGCAACCTTTGCAGTATGGATATAAATGAAGTCCAGGTGACACACTGTCAACCTTCTCTTCCTCAGTTTGTTTTTCATTAATTTGTTGGTTTTATGTTCTGTTTTGTGTTGCATTTCTCTATATTAACGATCATAGTGTGGTTTTTCTATTTACAAGCAGATTTTATGTGAAAAATAAAGGAAACCCAGGTCATTCAGCTGATTGCTTGGATACAGGTTCTGTCATAGTAAAACTGCTTTTTAAAAAATTGTCCAGCTACATAACTTAGCAATAAAATTTGCATTATCTGCATCTATATTCCCCAGTCTAAGAATCTTTAAAATGATTATTTTTGCTTTCTAGAGGGAGAGACTGACAAATAAATATACATTTGCAATTCTGTATGTAAAATACTATGAGATAACTGTGGGGCATTCAGTATTTTTAAACTCATATTAAAGGAGTTAACATATCTCTCAGATAACAAGCTATGAAAAACATAGCACGGTAAAACTGAGAGGAACTCATGGAAAAGAAACATATTTGTATTTTCATCCTTGAGATTCCTCTCTTTTATTGCACTGTCTGTAAATATTAACAAGTCTCTTAAAAGTTTTCATCTTCCATGACACGGATTGTCCATTTACAAGGTTGTTTTGGAAAATATTATTTGTTTATGAGAGTTGAACAATTTTCCCAAAGTTGTGTAGGTCTTTTGTTTTTAGAATGAATGAATTCTTCTTGGAAGTCTGGGGGGGGGGTAGTTTAGAGGTGGTTAGATTGCAGGGAGCTGAGTTTAATCTTGATTTTCTAAAGGCATACTGTATTTATAAAGCCACAGAAATCTCTGATGATTGTTTCTAGACTGTCCTGAATGTATTTTTTCCTCTAATTCTTGATTTCCAACTTCAAGGGCTTCATCAGTCTTCTGTCTGATGTTTGAGATTGGTACATGTAGCTCAGGTACTTTATCTTTAATGCACATTAGCCTCATTTTGAAGACCTAAAGAGCCTACATGACAGGATGTTCCAAATGTATTGATATAATCTTCATATATTGTAGTATGTGACTTAAAATTCTTGGCATCTTTCTCTAAAACTACCTTTGGTGGCTTTATCATTATCTCCAAAGTGTCATTTTAAGATACAAATGACGTTCAACTCTTTATCTAGTTGTGGAAGATTAGGGTCAAATATCACTCCTCATTCACTCCTTTCTTACTTCTCTGTACCCTACACAGTCTCCTTAGTACTGAAATGTAAGCTTATAAACAACCAAAATAAACTTCAGATCAAGGCTTGGTTGTTTTTTATTTTAGTTTAGTTTTTAATTGTCTGGTCCAAAATACCAAGCCCTTGGTTGTTTTTTTAATCTTTAAAATATTTTAACTTTCTTTTCTGCTACTAATAATTTCTATAACCTGTTTGTGGATCTTCCAAAGATGAGTTAAACCAGTGTAATGGTAGAAAGAAGAATATTTTGAATCTTAAAAACAGAACACACGTCTCTAAAATGCTTTGTTCAAGTTCACCAAATAGTGGCACTATAAATATAAGGAAAAGCTTTGGCTAGGTATGGAAGAGCTTCATTTAAAAATTTCCCCACAAAAACAGGAGCAGTACCATATGTAAAGCTTGTATTTTGGCATATAACCTTTACTTAATAAGCCCTCAATAAATTATGGAACAAAAGAAAGGGCTCCCTGCTGAGTGGTGATAATAACAGGCTGAGAGGAAATTATTTGTCCAGTATGGGAGTTCCATTGTTGATCAACTGACAATTTTGGAAAAGCCATTCCTGACTTTTCTTGGAGCTTGGCTCCTAAGCTCTGGAAAGCTGTAAGCAATTTCTCTGATTTGAATGTCAAACGTCTCTTGAAGTTTCCTTAGATTTTCTCCTTGGCAGATCATTTTGTTCCAAGGATATTTATAGAAAAACTAAAATTACAGCAGGGGTTCTAAATGGTGTTTTTCATTCCTCCTCCCCATAATGGGATCAAAGAAGACAGAAGGCAGTGGAGTGGGAGGATGAACTACTGCTTCTGTTGGCATTGGGGTCATAGAGAGGTGTCTAAAAAAATGAATGTCCCAGGGTGACAAGACAGGTTTGAGGAGCTTTCTGGGTTTTGTAGGAGGTGCACATCAGAGAATTATGAAATGGAAAGGGTCCATATGAGGATGCTTCCTCTTAAGGTATGGTTGAGTGTTGGGGGGTGGTGACCAAAGTTTTATTTCCTCATTTGGGTAAAATTATGGGCAGTGAGAGCTGCCTCAGATATTGTTCCAGCTGTAAGAGTCTCTCCAGGATAGGGACCTCTTCTCCCTGCTTGTTCATGGGGTCTCCCCATGCACATTCTTCTCTCAACTCCAGACCTACTAAGTTTCAACACTTATCACCACCTCATGGGCACTATCTTAACTCTTATTTTCCCCTTAACATTTTAGGGATGAACTTAGGAATTACATATGTAACTTGTCTGTATGTATGTGCATATAATATATACATAAATACTGTTAATAATGCAAGTAATATTTTACTTCATAATTTCCATATGCAACAAGTTGTTCTCATAAAGAATACTTTCACAGCATTTACTTGTCAGAGAAGGAGTTATTATACAGCCTTTCTACTGGGGGGATACTCTAAGGAGTAAGGATTTCTTCTCAAATCCTCTCTGATACCTGAGTAAATAAGAAAGAGCATAGATTTTTCTCTTCTATTCAACCACAAATAATCAACAGATCTATTTGGCAAATATTTATTTATGCATACTACATGCCAGACACTATCTCCTTTTGTTCTTCACCCCACAAATACCCTCCCTCTCTTTTGTTGTATGAGCATTTTGATTTACAAAATTGAAGGAATGTTTCCTGGTTAAAATCAAATCTTAGATTCCTCAGAGCAAAGCTATGCCCACCTAGATCCCAAATACTTCTTATTACCCAATAATTTGCGATGGATGAACAGTTAGAGTTACTTTTGGGCAAGGAATTGCATCCTGATTTCAAGCTTAGATCAGTGTGTTTGGTCTAGAAATTAGTCAGGGTATTTTAGTGTTTTGACCATGAAATGGTACACTGAGACTTCCTTTCCAAGATGAGAAGAGCAGAAATCTAGAAAAACACATAAGCAATTGAAATCATAACCAAGATTTTTTAATTTGGAAAATTTATTTTAATTCAATTTTTGGATAAAATTAGAAAGTTTTTGTTAGAAAAATATTTCTTTTTGTATTTATATTTCTTTCTATTTGTGTTCACCATCCTTGTGACTAGTTTTGGGCTTTCTGGATGATTTTTCAGAAATCTCAGGCTTAAAAGCTTGTTGATCATGGAATTACTCTTTATTTTTTAGAAAGGTGACAAAACAAGTCAAGAATATACCTAATGTTAATAGTTAGAATATTTGAAAATATTTACTCTAATAGACACTAGCTATGCAATAATGACATATATTGTAAAACTTTCTTACCAATTTTTTTTTGTGTTTCAGTTAATCACTTTATTTGTTCCTTTATTCCTTAAAAAATCATTTGTTGTCACATTGTCAGAGGAATAAAGTAGGCTACAAATACTGGAACTGAAATCTTCCCATGTACATAGCCAGTGGTTGGAAGATGTGAAAGAATGATATTGATAAGGAAACAGGGGAGGAAGAAGAAAAGGGAACTAAATTCAGGACTCAGGAGATTAGTTCCTAAATCCTTTTGTAACTAATGAATATCACAAGGGTAAGAAGACAGGGCACTTAATTGATTAAAGCATTGCTTTCTTCTTTCTCTAAAGATATAATCCCAAAGTCATCCTGTAGCTGAGCAGATACTACAAAGATAGCATTATTTTTCAAATTCAAGAAGTATTTTAACCAGATGAAAAATGTGACTTAGATTTTTTTGAGAATTATTTGTATATAACCTTTCCTGAAGAGACATTATTTTATGTTTGCATTTCTTTGAGAAATCTCATATGATCAGAAAATGTTTTATTCTAATTCCCAATTTTTGGTAGTAGTATTGTACAATATCATTTGCAAATTATTTGCAGTAGCTTGGGTAAAATTTCCCTTGCATAAGCAGATAACTCTCAAAAATTTAGTGGTAGTAGTGGTTTTTTAACATATGTTAAGGATTAACATTTATTTCTTTTCTGTTTTTTTCTGCCTTTCAACAAGTAGTCTAGTAAAAATGGTATTGCTTCAACTTTAAAAACAAATGGGAAGTAAAAGTTAAAGTCCACTTAGAGACTATATATTAATAGTTTTGCATGCAGTTTGGAATGTGTAGGGGATCAAGGCAGGTCTGGAGAACAGGGTCTGAAACTTGCTCTCCCTTTAATGGGAGAGGATCTGCCACATCCCACAGATCTAGTGCAAAGGTGGAGTTCACTAGGTGGGCAGAGGTACAAGTAGGTGAAAAGGCCAGACCTCTAGAGACCTGGTAACAAATAGCATTGACAAAAAGGAAAAACCAAAAGTGAGTTGTGTTATTTATAACAGGCTTAAAAATAGTTCTATGCTTCGTATGGAACAAGAGAAGACCCCGTATAGCAAAAGCAATCTTAAACAAAAAGAACAAATTGAGAGGCATCAATTTACCAGACTTCAAGCTATACTACAAGGCTATAGTAACTAAAACAACATGTGTATGGCACAAGAACAGAGACATAGACCAACGGATCAGAACTGAGAACCAAGATATAAAACCATACTTATATAGCCATCTAATCTTTGACAAAACAGACAAAAACACATCTGGGGGAAAGAATCCTTATTCAATAAATGGTGCTGGGAAAATTAGAGAGCCAAATGTATTGGCTTGAACCTATTTCAAGACTGAAATAGGATCCTCACCTTTCACCTCTCACAAAAATCAACTCATGGTGGATAACAGACTTAAACCTAAGGCACGAAACTATAAGAATTCTGGAAGAAAATGTTGGAAAAACTCTCATAGACATTGGACTAGGCAAAGAATTTATGAAGAAGGCCCCAAGGGCAATCACAGCAACAAAAATAAATAAATGGGACCCAAATAAATTAAAAAACTTCTGCACAGCCAAAGAAACTATAACGAGAGCAAACAGACAACTTAGAGAATGGGAGAAAATATTTGCATGCTCTTGATTTCTTATACAGTCTTTGATATGCGTGGAAAAGCAGAGGCTTGTAGGGGTGGGATTTATTTATTCATTCATTCATTTACTATTCACTTAGTTACCTAGTATTAATTGAATAGTCTGTTTAAAAGGCACTTAGGATACTAAGATACATACCAAAATATCTGTTTTTAAGGGACAATATGAGAAGTAGTTTTTGTAGATTGCCATTCCAAACTAAAGTTTAGAAAGTGAAATAATACACACAGACACAGAAAATACCAATAATTATACAATGGACACTTAGATGCTTGCCTTTCAAAATGAACAAAAGATAACATTTTATTGTATTTGTTTCAGGTTGTTTTGTTTAAATGAATTATTAATTTAGGCCTCTCCCATTTTCCTTCCTCCATACACAGGTTACAACTATCTTAAAGTTGGTGTATATCCTTCTAGTCCATCTTTCTATACTTTCATACTTACATGCTTGTGCCCATAAAAGATGCACAAGGTCTGTTGTTTTGCATTTGTATTTGCAAGCTGTACTTGTATTTGAAACATAGTTAACACATTATACATGTCTTTTTGATATCTGTGTTTTCACTTACTGCAGTATATAATTTTGACAAGCAGTGAATCAATTCATTTATTTTCCCTATTATTTAGTATTCTAATATAGATATATCACACAACTGATTTTTTCATTAATTTTCTGTTAGACATTTAGTTCATTTCCAATTTTTTTCTTTATTGAAGTGCAATTTACATATCATGCCTTTACTCCATTTTAAGTGTACAATTAAATGGTTATTAGTAAATTTACCAAGTTGTACAGCTATTCACATAAATCAGTTTTAGAGGATTTCCTTCCCCTTATTGAGACCCCTAATTCCCATCCCCAGATACATTTCAAGCATGCCCCTCCCCTCCACAGTGCTCACCACATCTCTTAGATGTGGGACTACCCTTCACCCCCTAAATCATTTCCAAATTTTATCTGTTATCAATATGGCCACATAGATAGCCAGTATATGTCTCCTTGTAGAAAAGAG
>CAUYRT010048993.1:0-40771 GCA_963574885.1 Lepilemur ruficaudatus
CAGAGTAGGTTTTTGAATGTAACAAGATAAGTCAACTTGAGTTGTAATGTATTTTGGGAAATCAGCTCACTACAAATTGTGACTGTAAACATTGTACTGTAAATGTTTTGTAGTTTTCCCCCAATAAAATTTTTGGAAAAATAAAATAAAATAAAAATAATGGCAGATTCAGGGGAAAATGCAATTAGCAATTTCCCACTTGATGTCACTTAAAACATTTCCACTAAGCACACATACATTATGTTCCTCCAGAACATAATGGAATGTATTAACAACATGATGGAAATAGTATGCACTCAACAGTCAGAACTACAGCCCCCAAGACCGTCAGTGTGAACTGGTGAAACAATAAAATCATGAACTAGGGCAGCAAAGAGGATGTTTAATGATACTGCACTGGAAATTTAACTCTGTCCAGGTATCTCCCCAATGGATGAGTCTCTTTTAATCTTGGACCCCATCCAGGAATTTACCCTTCTTAACTTAAGGAGTCTTAAAATACTTCTTCCTGCCTTATGATAAAAAAAGAATATATTTTTTAACAAAGACAGAGAGCCCAAAAAACACATTAAAACTTACATGAAAAATAAAGAGGCAGCTGGCTTGAGTATACAAACTACCAAAAAGCTGTTGGATCCTATAAGCAGAAATAAAAATCAAGACTCGCTAATTAGGCACTTTCTGCCCATCAACTGTTAGTATCTTGGGAGCAAGAAAAGCTTCCTTACCAATTCTTTAAAGAAGCCTCAATATTTGAAGTAAACACTAAAAAGTAGAATAAGCAAAGATTAATAATTTTTGTAAATAGTATGGGGGGTTCTGTTACAAATAATCAGTATCCCAGAATGAAGCTGTTTTAGGTTTGTAAGGGGGAAAGACTCAGAAAGAGACCAGCCGCGTTTGGAAGAATGAGCAGTTAAGACCAGATCAAAACTGAAAATGCTCCCCAGGCTTGCCTGGCTAAGGCCTCCCTCCTTAATGAGAAGGAACTGAATGCTATTGTCACAAACCTTGCTCCAGCATTTGTTCCTCTGCTTAATTATGCGTTAGCCAACGGTAGCGTAAGGCGCGCATGCATCCAGGTCGGTCTGTTCCCAAGTGCACACGTGGGTACATTGATTGACTAGTCGAATGGACTTCTGAGGAGGCAACGTGAGAATACCCGGATGAGAGGAAAGACATAAAATCTTGCTTTTCACTCTTCATTGATACCTGCTACCAGGGCTAATAATATAGTATGTAATTTTAACAAGTAGCAGCACACTGAAAGATGAACACGGTGGCTGAAATAAGAAAAGTGGTACAGTGTAAGTGAGAGAAGGGTGTGGCTGGAGAGTTTGGAGGAGGCCAGGTCACGCAGGGCCTCAGAGGCTGCACTAAGGAATCAAGTCCACATGCTGCAAACATGTGTTTTAGAAGGGAAGGTTTTTAGAAGAAACATGGCACATCAGATTTGCATTTCCAGATCATTCAGACTGCAGTGTGTAGAAGGGATCAGGGTAAGATATTGGATACCAATGCATCAGTTAGAAAGTTATTAAAATAGTCCAGAGGAGAAGTAATGGTAACTTGGACCATATTGGTGAAAGTGGAAAGAATAGCAAGTTGATTCAAGAGAAAGTGAGAAGGTAAAGTGACAGAACTTGGAAGCTGGGCAGGATGTGAGGATGAGGGGAGGGAGGTGTTAGGAATGACCCCAGGTTTCTGGTATGTTTGATTGGATAGATGGTAAGGCATCCACTGAGCTGGGTATCGCCAGAAGAGGAAAAGGTATGCGGGGAAAGGTCACAGGTTTGCTTTTGAGTGTGTTAAGTTTAAAGTGCTTTGACACATAAGGAATTTCGAAGGTGGATATGTGGTATCTGGAGGTCAGAGGAGTGGTTTGAGTGTGGGTGTGTCATGGAACTTGTATGGGTGTGATGCCTTTGCTGAGGTTGAATGCTGAAACAGAGTCTGCCAGAAAATCAAGGAAAGAAAGTGCATTCCAAGCGGAAGGAACAGAATTTGCAAATGACACGAAAGGGGGATATCCTAGGTGCTAATTTTCAAAGGCTAGTAACTATCAAACCTTAAGATTCTGTTTAACATTGTGTAAGGGAGAAAAAGAAACAAAAAATAGATAATGGTGATTACTCTGGGGAGGAATCTAGGAGAGTAGAGGGTGAGAGCCATGTAGACTTGTTTATGCTGTGTGAATTAATTTTTTACAGTGTGCATTTTCATTAACTTTAAAAATAATATTGCTCAATAATTAATTTTTTTAAAAGAATCTAACACAATTGGAGGGACAATTGCAGAAAAAGAAAATTTCACCTGTGTAGGTTGCACATTTCACAACATTAGGCAGTGCCAGTCACGTAGATTACAATGTGTAGTGCGAAACCTGAACAACTGTACACATCAGCCTGGATTACAATTATTTCAGATGCAAAATAACTCTGAAGGTAGTCACATAAATAATTAAAAGCCCACGAAGCTTTTCTGAAAGTAACACCTAAATTTAACCGTCAAGGATGAATGGGCAAAAGTCAGTTGCAGGGAGGGTGAAATTGGGGAAGGTAGAAGGGAGAGATCACTTCAAGCAGAGGGCACAATGAGTTTATAGATTTGTCATGACAACATTTTCTTCTCTTGCTAAAGATTTCAGTTAATGGGAAATATCCAATTTTTAGTTCTCCATCTATTCTAAACACCTTGTGAGAAACAGATGATGGCTTAAACTTATCACTACAGATTTAACGTACAAAACTCCCTTTCAAACGATTTGATTTAGTCCTTTAGAAAGGTATGCTACTTATTAGACTCGTGTCCCAACAGAACTAGGTGTTTATAAGGCATTCTCAGAAAGAGAACCATAGACAAAGTTATTATCAACATCTATTGTTTTTTCTCCTTAATCTTTTATCAAATCCTCTGTTAAAAGCTTTATTGCAAGGTGATATAATTGCATTACTCTCTTGGTTCCCCTCTAGACTATCAGCTAGATGAAGCTGAGTCTCTTTTACCTATTTAGATACACAGTGTCTAGGACAGTGTTTAGCATAGAGTGGGGACAAGTGATTAACGGATGGATGAGTGAATGAATAAAAGCATGCAATAGATAAACAATGGATTGAGAGCCAGGAATTCTGATTTTTTGTCTTGAGTCTTTGCCCTGTGACCTCTGGAAACTCACTTGTAATTTCACAGTTCTGTGTTCTTATTTGTCTTATTTGTTTGATTTACTGTTCGACATGTTACAACAGGTTCTTAGCTGTGTCAGTGAACAAGGCAGAGTCTTCCTGACTTCCTGCGGGAAAGGAGTCTAACAGCTGTTGAATACCTACTATGTGCTACCACTCTGGTGCTGCTACACACACACACACAATTTCTCTGTTAATTCTCATAACCATACTTTGAAGTAGATTATTATTGTCATCACTTTTACCAATGAGGAAATTGAGATTCAAATATATAAAAAATATTTCAGTTTCACGCAGAGTAAGTAACTAGGATACAAGTGGAGGCTGTCACAGACCCAAACCTTTCAGTCTTGCCATGTTGCTGCTTGTTTGAGAAAGTTAAGAACCACCTACACATACAAGGCACCGCCATTGTTTCAGATATTCACCCAAAGGCACAGGGCTAAGTGTTTGTTTCTGTATAAAATAGCCAAACTGGTTCTCGTACCAACTCACACAGGATGTGAGACAACAGATGGACCCAAATATTTATTAAGTGGGAGAATAAAAAGTCCAGAATTTCACGAGGACTCTTTGCTTTCGCTTTTTTCTTGTGACCAAGCAATTAATAGCAAATGAAGAACAAGAAATGTTGGCAGACAACTTGGCTAAAGTGCCAGACTGTTTTGCCATCCATCACACACTGGTGAAAAAAAATCTGCTTGGTTATCTTTGTCTGGTCCCTTTTCCTGAAAAATAGGATATTCTTCAGAGGTAAAGGGGATGGACTGGTCCTTACACTGAAAAGACCCTGCACCCAAAGGTTACTTGTAACTGAAGGGGGAAACATTCTCAAATCTCAAAATCTTTTTTTAAAAATAAGAACAATCTTTGAGAGAAAGAAGGAATGATGGACATGTATGAGATGTTTAGATTAAGACTTTGCATTGTTATACATTAACAGTCCATTTTCTAACCACACAGAATGTTTGTGAATGTATACATCTAGAGTAAATATACTGGAGAGTTAGATATATGTCTGTGTGTTTAGTTTTCATTACAAGTTGCTAGTCTTCCTTTTCTCAGACATCTTGTTCTCTTTCCCCTTTTGCCTTGACTTCCAGGAATCTCAGAATTCATGCCCATGCCTGATGACAAGTTTCCTTTACCCTGGTGTTTCTGTTGTAAATGTTCTCTTTTAGACTGGCCTTTTGGTAGTAGACCTCTTCTATGCCTTATGTTGTAAGCTACTGCAAATCCTTGCTGGAGGTATGAAGTAGATCCTATTAATAGCCTTGATTTTTTACCCATGCCAGCATGCACATCCTTGCCATGGCCTCATCATGCATGGCGTATACTTCCCTTCCCCTTGACTTGAAACTTGATGTCACAATTTGCTTGGGACAATCAAAGACCATGGAAATGACAGTGTACCAGCACTGGAGTCTAGGTTTTAAGAAGCTTTCAGTGTTTCCACTTGCACATCTGCCATCAACAGGAGAAGGACATGCTCAGGCAGCCCACTGGTCACAGCAGGGGGATGAGAAACACATGGAGCAGAGCTGCCCTAGCAGAACCCAACCTTGATCAGTTGTCAGCAGACCTCCAGTGAACTTGCAGAAACACAAGGACTAATAAATGACTGTTGTTTTAAGCCACTGAGTTTAGGGGTAATATTTTATGCAGCAAATTAATCAGCACAAGGTATATGGAAAATATTTTTATTTTAAAATTTATATTTTAAAAATACATATATGTATGTATGGTTAGTGAGAATGTTTTAATAAATGTGTGAAAAGCCTTTTAGTTTTCAGAAACAGTATATTATTGCATAATTCAATACTTTTGACTACTGCTGTGGTTTAAATGTCCCTGCCAAAACTCATGTTGAAACTTCACTGTCATTGTAACAGTACTGAGGGGCAGGACCTCTAAGAGGTGATTAGATTATGAGGGCTCTACCCTCATGAATGGATTAATGCCATCATCATAGAAGTAGGTTAGTTATCACAGAGTTCTGTCCTTTTTCTTCTCTTGCTGTCCCATGCACTCTGCCGCCCTTCCACCACATTACAAAGCAGCCAGAAGGTCCTCACCAGAGGCTGAACCAATGTTGGTGCCATGCTCTTGAACTTGCCAGCCTCCAGAATCGCAACCCAAATAAACTTCTTTTCTTTGTAAATTACCCAGTCTGTATTATTCTGCTATAGAAGCAGAAAGTGGGCTACGACAACTATGTTATCCTTTTTAACTCAGTCTGCTTGATGAACTTCATCCTTCGAAACTGTACTACATGAGAATTCTCTGTGAAGCTTTGCTTGATGTCTTCTGAAAACTAAATCACTTTCCACTGTGTGCTAAATGTATATCTTGAGCATATTTCTATTTTTTTTCTGTCACTAGATTTTTGAGACACCTAAGTTCAGGAACTACATTTTATCTATCTTTGTGGCCTACTTCATGGACATATCAAGACATTCAAAAATATCTATAACTGAATATGCTATATGATAAATTTCCAGTCAGTTCACTTGTTGAAAATGTTATCCAAAAAGATAATTTTGTAGGGAATACCAGATATGTTGCTTTTGAAAACCACAAAGCACTGGTGTTGCTAGGGAAACAAAGCACAGTATAGCACATAGTGTCTAGTGCAATGAAATATGAGAGTCAATACAAATAAGCACTTAAACCCACAATTGCTCTCAGGCATCTAGATAATAGGTGATAGACACATCACAACAATCCTGGTGTCAGGCTAATAATTAGTAGACACATCAGAACATTTCTGGCCTTCAGTGAGAAAGACAGAGTCAAATTAATTTATTCCCATTAATTCTCAGAAAGCATCAGTCACTTCATTATTTCTAATGACACATAATGAAATAATGTGGAACATGGAAGAATGCAAGTTACTTTCAACAGCATCAAACAAAATATTTTTTTTTTCAGAAAGTATCTTGATAATTTTTTGTTATACTATTCTCTTATTCCTATCAATGCTCAACTCTTGGAAGCTCAATATAATACAAGAGTATCTCTTTCTCATATAACCACTTAATGAAAGAGTTTAGATGGCAGTGCTCCACACAGTGATTCAGAGATCCAGGCTCCTTTCATCTTACTGTTCTTTTCTCTTCCAGGTCCTTTGAGCTTTTCCTCATTCAACCATGTGAATCTTCCAACTAACCTTCAATCTCCTCAAATATAAACTGGAGATAGTAGCTACTTCCTAGTTGTAGTATTAAACATGTCACTGTACTCAATAAGTATTAGTTGTCCCTACTAATAATGATTACATAACTCATAACTCTGTACGCAATGGGATTCACTGAGCCTTTAAACAGAGGAGTGACATAGCACATTCAAATTCAATGAGTACCCACCTCGTGCCACATGGATATGCTGAGCACAGAGTAGAAAACAAGATAAAAAAATTTCCACCTTGATGGAGTTTATATTCTAGTGGGAGAGACATAATATACAAGTAAAAGAGTTATGTTTTAGGCAAATTGCTATGGTGGCAACGTGGAAGATGAATCAGAGAGCAGCAGGTTGCTTGTGCAATAAACCAGATAAAAGATGCGAGGGCCTGCACTAGAGCAATGAGAGTGAGGATGGAGAGGAGAGTATAGATTTGAGAACACGATAGGGGTAAAATGGCAGTTCTTGGTAGCATGACAAAAGGTGGCAGGGCTGAAGCATAAGAGAGAGGGGGAGTATAGAATGAATCCCAAAGCCTCTAATGTGTCTGATTTGGGTGACTTGGCAGACAGAGACACCAAGATTGGTAATAGAGGGGGAGGAGTAGCTTTGTGGGGATGTAAGAGTTTAATTTTCTGCCAACTGAGTTTGAAGCCCCTATAGGTTATCCAACTATAATTGACCACCAAGCAGTTCAATAGATATTGTTTGCCACAAAGCAGATGTGCCAGATGCCTTTCGTTTGCCCCTCCAGGTCCACTCTCTACCAGGTGCTGTCCCCTGGAAGGCTGACCTGTATGACTGGCACTAATAGGCTTCCTCCTGTCTGCTTCTGGGTGAATCTGGTCAAGGGTGAACATGGCAATAGACTGGGAAAAGAGGAGGAAAGAAAAGTCAGGCCATTTATTCCTCAGGCTTCTTCCCAGCCAGGATGCTGCAGGTTGCCTGCATCTCTTGACCAGAGGCCAAAGGTCGTATCTGGTCAGTCAGTTTCTGTCTCTGTCTCATCAGGTTCTAGTGACTGCTCCCTCTTTGCCCCTCCATGCCTAGGGCAACCATGAATCCCATTGTTACTATGTCCAGGATTCTCCACAAACTCCTCCTGGGCTCTCCACACTCACTATGCTTTTTCACCTACATTAAATTCTTTTCTAATCACCCAGTTTTTATATGTCATGTGTTTCCTGCTAGGATACTTATTCATAGAGTGGAGATTCTCTAAATAATTATTGAACAAAAATTTACAAGTGAATATACGGATGGGTGAATGGATATGGACTGGAGAAAATGAGTCTTGTTTAGGTATCTGAGTACAGAGCAAGGGAAAAGTCATTACCTGGCTGGGAGCGAGAAAGAACTTGGAGAGGAGGCACGTTGGGCGGAAGGAAATTCCAAGGTGCTGCGGATAACATTGGCAAGGTGTGCTATTAAGTTATTTAGGAATTTCCCCTTACCTAGTAAGAAAATATGTTGCTCCTGAGAGATAGGAGGATGAAGCAAGAGGATAATTACAGGTAGAACTAAGGAAGTTAAAAATAACCCACCTACACTTCCTAATTAGCTTCAAGGGATAAATTATTGCCAAGTGTAATGATGCAGAAGTTAGAATGTCTTTATTTCTCAGGGGGAAAAAAATTCTTCCTTCTGCCACATTTTTTTCATCCAATTTAATTGGCTTATATTTGTCTGTCAGAAACTTAGGCAACTCCAAACCAAATAGCTTAACTTTCCTTATAACAGGACCAAAATAGCTGCAAAAGGCTGGATGTGTGTCCATCAAACAATCTTGGCAAGAAAAATTTGCCACATAAAGCATGGGTCACTCTCCCATTCTTCCCAGAGCTGTAGGCCACACCTTTCAAAATACAATGAAATTTTTGGAATAGCTAAAATTGGCCCTGTGAATACCCTTTTAGGTATTCCTAAAGTAAGCAAAAGAGGAAGGGAACCACCATAACAGCAACGTGGAGTGGTGGCTGGTCCTTGCTAGGAAAAGAGAACAAATGGCCCCTGCCTTTATTGCACACACCACCCTCTCCACCCCACTTTCAAAACAGCAACTGGGTGATGCGATCAGTAAAATAAAAAACACATCATAGGAGAAAACTTGCGGGGGTAATGGATATTTCACTATCTTGAATGCGATGATGGTTTCATGGTATATACACATGTCAAAACTTATCAATGTGCACATTTTTAACACATGCATCTTATTTTACATCAGCTATACTTCAGTAAGCTTGTTTAAAATGAAACAAAACCCAAAAACACCATATAAAATGGAAGGATGCTCCTGGTAAGGAACTAGGGGTTGAGAACTTACATGGCTCCTTGGATAGACCCAGAATATAAAAAGCTTCCAGCCATACTCCCCACATTGCTGCCAGGGTAATGTAAGTCAAGATCCTCCAGTGGCTTCTGTTTCTCCCTGAGTCAAAGTAAGAAGCCTCATAACCCTCATGGGACACCATGGGGCCCAACTTTCTGGCCCCTGTGACCCTGCCAACTCTGGCATCCATTACTGACCCCTCCTCAGCCACATTGGCCTCCCTGTTACTCTTGATCAAGCATAGTGAACCTACCTCAGGGCCTTTGCACTGGCTCTTTCCTCTGCCTAAAATGTTTCTTCTGCTCCCAAACATGTGCATGCCTTGCTCTGGCTACTATACTTCTTTTTAGTTTGTATTCAAGTTTTACCTTCTTAGTGTAGCAGATCTCCCTATTGAAAATGGTATTCTCCTGTTCCTACCTTCACCCCAACGCTTCCTATGTCCTTCCTTGCATATTTATCTTCATAGTATTTTATCATCTGATATTCTCCATAGTTTACTTATTGTTCATTGTCTTTCTCCTCACCCTCCCACTACAATATAAAGTCCCCAAAGGCAGAGATTGTTGTCTATTTTGTTTATAATAGTACCTATATATAGGAAGACACTCAATAAAAAGTTATTTAGAGAATAATTCATTCAGTGAAAGCCAAAACATCCAAATTATAATGGATTCTATGTGCAATACACTTGTATTTATTTATAGGGTATTAGCTTGATTTCCACTGGACTCTTGCTAAAATTACTTTCACCTCTTCTAAAAATTCTCTAGTGACATATGACACTCCTAGACTCATGAAGCACAAAAAATGGAGAAACCTTGAAATTCATGTAATTCAATTGGAAACTTGAATGACATTTAAAATATCACAGCCCATCTTAACATGCACACCTCCAGTATTGGGTAACTCACTAATTACTTATTCCTAAAGTATTTATAGTTACCGTGAGGGTTAATTTTATGTGCCAACTTGGGAAACTGTGGTGCCAGACGTTCAGTAAAACATCGTCTAGGAGATGTTGCTTGAAGGTATTTTTTTATTGCAATTAACATCTACATCAGTAGACTTTGGGTAAAGCAGATTATCCAAATAACGTGGACAGGCCTCGTCCAGTCTGTTGAAGGTCTTAAGAGAAAAGACCTTCCTGAAGAAGGAATTGCCTTCAGACTACCTTTAGACTCTAGACTGCAATTCTAACTCTTCCCTGGGTCTCCAGTCTGCCATTCTGCCCTGCAGATTTTGGACTTGTCAGCTCCTACAATTGTATGAACCAGTTCCTTAAGGTCTCCCTCTCTGTCTCTCTCTCTCTCTATGTCTCTCTCTCTCTCTCTCTCTCTCGCTCTCTCTCTCTCTCTTTCTCCATACATACACACATGGGAGTGTGTGTATAAAATATATAGGATAGATATCATGTCATATATACTTATCTTTATATATATACATATACAAATATACTTACATGTATGTATATAATTTTTTACATTATACCTATATCTATATCTGTCTATATCTCCTATCAGTTTTGTTTCTCTGGATAACCCTACTAATATAATAACTAAGCCACTGTTCTGAGCCAGACACTATTCTAGACACTAGTGAATGATGGTGAACAACATTGCTTAGAGTCTTAGTAGGAAAGTAAAACATTAACAAGGAATGAAAAGTTTGATAAGTGTTTTAAAGTGGAATTAACAGTGTATTATGGGAAACTCTACTAGGGACAACTAACCTAAGTCAAGGAAGGCCTCACCTTAGCAATGATATATCAAATGACCTACAAAGAACTTGGTGATAGCCAGAGGAGACAGAGAAGGAAGTCGTAGACCCTGCTGGGTCATCTCATTCAAGCTCTGTAAGGCTCGTCCGGAAGGCAGGGTTGCATAGTTCTTAAAGTGCAGATCCAATCCTCTGCCACTTATTACCTTTGTGACTTTGAGTAAGTTACCTAATATTTCTAAGTCTCAGTTTTTTATCTATGAAATGTGGATAATAACAATATGTAACTCATGAGGCTGTTATGAGATTAAATGAAATCATTTAAGTGTAGAGGACAGCTTCTGGGATAATCGCATGTGCTGTGTAAAAGCCAGCCATACTGTTACCTTTTAAAAACTGAGTCGAAATCCATATGCCTGTAGTTTTCATCTATTGGTTCATTGTTGTTCCCTGGAACTGTGCAGAACTCATCTACTCCCTCTTGCACTCCCTCTAGCTCTTCCTATATTGAGGGTGGTCGTCGTATTCCTGGCCCCAGCTTCTGCTTCCAACCTTTGCTCTCAGGTCAACGTCCCCTGTTCCACTTGCTGCATCTGTGAAACAGCCTCCAGCCTCCTCACCATCACAGGCACTCTCCCCTGGATACAGCCAGGGAGTCTCTGCGTCTCTCAGCGTGCTTCCCAGAAGGGACTGACACCAGAGTGCAGGAGCCAGCAGGAAGTAACGCGGCACTGCCCTCCTTGCTCTGCGTTCTGCACCTCCACCGTGCAGCCTCGGTGGACGACATTGTATTACTAGACCCCCGGTCCTAGCCTGGGTCAACTCTATTAAGACGATGGGTGTACATTCTGTCTTGCCTCTATGAGGACCCAATCTTTAAAGACAATTTTTCTCTCCTTCTTTAGGAAAATAACCATTTTATTTGTTTATTTATTATGGCTTCATAATTTCTGGTACTTAACAAGTCTGATCATACTATCACCAGCTTCAGTATTGCTGTAGATTTTGTGTGTGCCTATATAATAAGGTGCAAACTCTTTTAATAATAATGACTAATATAAATCCAGCTTACTCCGTGTGAGGCAAGATTCTTAGCCCTTCACACATGTTATTTCACATCCTCCTCACCACCTAATGATGGAAATGCTCTAAGAGTATCTGCATGCTGCAGTTGAGGGCACGAGGCCAGAGAGCTGAGTAACTTCCCAAAGCCACTCGGGTAGGAATTAGGAGAGTTGGGTTCACACCCAGCCAGGCCCTCTGGTTCCACACTCGATGCTGCGGATCCACTGTGAGACGTGACCTCTTCAGATGTCACTCAGGGCCCTTCCCTGTCGGGACCCTACCAAACTTCCCAACGTTATGGTCCATAGGTACAAATCCCTGCTCCCCGCTACTGGGCTGCACGCATGAACTCCCATGTACACGCAACACTTAGGTACAAGCAACTCACACTTGACCTGTGCACTCAAATTGCACAGAACTTTTTGTCACTGCTTGGACACCACATGCCTTCACATGCCTCTGGGCTAGTGTGCACATGGTTCTTTGGAAAAGGACTATAATAGCTTTGCCTTGAAACCTTTCATAATCATAACTATATTAACAGCTAACACCCATCTATAGCTACTACATACCCTGAACTATGCTAAGCACTTTACATATATTGACTCATTTAATCTCACAGCAAACAGCCCTATAAGGTAGACACTATTATTGTTTCCAAAAATTCCTCCTTTTACAGATGAGGAAATTAAGACACAGAGATGAAGAGCACAGTGCTGTTACCCAGGCAGCCTCGTCTGCTCAACCACCCACCTTCTATTCTTCCCTCAGCCCTTGGTAAAATGACCCCAATTCTCTCAGCCAGAGAGACACCTTTTTTTTTTTTCTAGCATTTTCAACTTTTGATTATAATTATTTAGAATTCCACCCCCCACCCCCATGAATTATACCATCTTCAAGGGCAAGGCCTGTAGCACCGAGCACAGTGCCTGCAGCTCAGTATCTATTTGCTAAACTAATGTACAAATGAGATATTGAATCAGTGACTGATTGAAGGGGCACAGGGGATGTCTATTACAATTAAAGGTAAAGAAGGAAGAAGAGAGATTGTTTTTAGTCCTTTTCCAGAAAAATCAACATATAGGAACTTCTAGGAATCAAGGAAGAAAACAAATGCAAAAGAGAAACCAAAACCAAACCACAGATAAAAGAAGAAAAAAAAACCCAAACATCTCTTAGCTGATAAAGGACCTAGTAAGACTTTAAAGAGACTTCTTTATTGGCACTTGGTATAGTATTTCTCACTGTAATATGGAGCTCTGCAACAGCCCCATTCTTACGTCCGTTTTCTTGCTTCATTTCCTGTGCTAATATTTCCATGACCCCAAGTTTGTCCGACTCCTTTCCTGGTGCCATGTGTGCATTTGAGGCTAACGCCCAGTTGCAGAAATGCCCTGTTTTGAATATTTACATTGAATAACATTGAAGGTACTAAAGTCAGCAATACCTATTTTTTTCTTTTAAATGGGATAAATGCATGAGAACTTTGGTTATAATTTCCTGAGCTAGGAAAGCCAGCCACAAGGGATGGAAATTCAAGAGTAAATGACTTGCTAAGTATTCTACTTTGTCAAGGGACTTAATAAGAAAGCCACTATAGGTGCCGAGGTTCTCAAAATTTAATGGTAAGAACCATTTATGGACTTTGTTTACAGTGTAGATTCTGAGGCCCCAGCCCCTCAAAGATTCGATTTAGTATATCTGGGGGGTGGGTTTCAGGAATGACAGTTTTTGTCAAGTGTCCTAGGTGATTCTGCTGTGGGTGGTCATCAGACCACACACTGAGAAAGGCCACTGTAATGGGAAGAGCCTAGAATTTTGGAATTTAGAAACCTGACTGCATGCTACATAGCTGTTAAAGTTGGGCAACTTTCTTAAAGTCCTAGAACCAGGGACTTTAACTATTAAAAGAGACAATATTATATGCATCTGCCACTACTAGAGCATCAGGCAGTGTTTCCATGGGATGGAAGTTTTAGCAAGTCTGTGTGAACGTGTCTCTGGGTTTGGTAGCTGTGTTATGGAGGAAGGGGGTGCTGAATTCAACCACTTTCACAAACAAACATACAGACCCTCTAACTACCATATAAATACTCAAATACCTCTGAAAAATATAACTTAGCATGAAGAATGAAACAATTACAAAGAATAAGTTCATGTGAGTACATTTGTAAACTTAGTTGAAATAGATACATTTCAGGTAAAATATAAATTACTAAAATTGACTCGGGAAAAAATAGAAATCTAAAATAAACCAGTAGTCATTAAAGATGCATGCAATCAAAATGATCTTTGTATAAAGTAAAAACAGTTTCAGTTATAAAAATACTAAATAAGATATTAACATGCAGATTTCAGCTGAATTAAAAACAAAACACACCATGAGCAAGTAGTGTTTACTCAGGAAGCAGGGATGGTTCACCATAAGAAAATCTATTATATAGTATACTACATTAATATACTATAAGAGGAAAAATAAACAACCATCTCAATAGACGTAGAATAAACGTTTGAAATGTTCAGCATCTATTCAAGATGAAAACAAAAAATCCCACGATCAACTCTGACTGGAAAGGAACTTCTTTAACCTGATGAAAGAATCTTTCAAAACATACCAAACATCATGCTTGGTGGGGAAACTATAACACTATTTTTCCTTCTAATCAATATTGTAATAAGAGTCCTAAACAAGTCTAATGCAATTAGAACAGAAAAAATCTTACAAAGGAGCATAGATATCTGTCCTTATTTGAAGATAATGTAACTGCCTTGTAAAAATCTCAAAAGATTCATTGACATTATATTAGATTTAATTATATAATTCATCTAAGCTGACAGATAAATATACATAAATCAAATACAATCAGGAAATGCAATAGAAAAATACAAATCCCATTCAAATAATATTTAATAACTTTAACTTATATAAGAATAAATGTAATGAAAACATACTCATGGCCTCTATTAGGAATATTATAAAGAATTATTGAAAGGCATGAAGAAAGCCTGAAAAAAATGAAGATATATATTAAGTTCATGGTTGGATAGATTCAATATAGTAAATATATCAATTCTTCATGATTAGTTTGTAAATTCAAGTCACTCAAAATCATATCTTAATGGCATTTTTTACTGAACTGAAAAAGCCAAAAATAGCTAAGAAAAAATTGAAAGAACAAAAAAAAGTGTTAGAACTTACTCCAATATTAGGCTTTATTATAAAGCTCTAATAATTAAAATCATGTGGTATTAGTGCAAGTCCTCACTGTTGTAGACAAACAAACCAATGAAAAGAATACAGAGCTCAGAAATAGAATCATGTACACATGGAAACTTGATATATGACAAGTATAGCATCGTAGGTAAAGTAAAAAAGGATCATCCCAATAAATGGCATGGATGCAATTGTAAATACTTTCAGGGGTAAAATAAATTAGTTTTCTACCTCATACCGTACACAAATATTTATTGTAATTGAATTAAGCCCATAAATATGAGAAGAAAAACTCCAAAACTTTTTGAAGAAACCATAGCAAAGAATTATTAAATAAGATTTTAAAAACCCATAAACCATAAAAATTGACATAGTTATCCACATTTAAAACAAAAAAATTATACTAAACAAAATACATTGTAAAGTGAGAAGAGTAACAAGATATTTGGAGCAGATATGTGCAATAATGTAATTAGTAAAGAATTAGTACCAGGATATTCAAAATATTCGTATAAATCAATAAGATAAGTAAAGCTCAATTTAAAAAATAGGCCAAATATATGAGTAGAAGAAGCAAAAATGGCTAAGAAACTTAGAAAAAGATGTTTAATTTTATTAATAATCAGATATATACAAAATAAAGCCACATTGAAATAGTACTTTATGCCCAGATTGTAAAAGTTTAAAAAGTTTGCATTTCTGAATATGTCTCTGGCTGTGATGGAGTAACTGAGAACAGACTTTAACATGACTAAAAACTAGAAAAATGTCCAAATTAAATTCTTAAAAATGTTTATGTTTGGCAACTGTACATCAACTGTTCTAGAGATAGAGAGCTTAAAGTTGTACAGAAGAAAAAGAACCCTAGAGAGATGAGAGCTACACAGACGAGTAGCTCCAGGAAACTTCACGGGTTCCCTCTATCATATTGCTCAGGACAAAGTCACTGATGAGTAGAGTGAAATTCTATGAATAAGGGCAAATAGCAACTAGGGTGGTATAAGCTGAAAGGTTCTCGAAGCTGTCACAGAGCTGGGGGATTTTCAAGTTCCAAACAGCCAGAGTGGAGAGACATAATGGCATACCTGCGTCATTTCCTTGAGATGCAAGAATGCCTTAAATCAAAGACTAAATTACACCCAGAATAACAGAATACTTTAAAATTTTAAAAATAAAACCTGACAAAATAAAGTAACTCTGCAAGTAACCTTAACCACATGCACAATAAATCCCAACATTCTTTAAAGGAAGGGTATCCATCACCCAAGTGTTTATTAGTTCTATGTGTTGGGTACATTTTAACATCTCTTCCAGCTATTTTGAAATATATTGTACATTGTGGTTAACTAGAGTTACACTACTCTTCTACCAAACATTAGCACTTATTCCTTCTGTCTATCTGTATGATCGTACCCTTTAGCCAACCTCTCTTCTTCTCTCCCCCACCCACACACCCTTCTCAGTTTCTGGTATCTATCATTCATTTTCCTACTTCCATGTGATCAAGTTTTTTAGCTCCCACATACGAGTGAGAACATGTGATATTTGTCTTTCTGTGTCTGGTTTGTTTCACTTAATGTGATATTCTCCAGGTCTGTCCATGTTTCTATAAATGACATGATTTCATTCTTTTTCATGGCCAAATACTATTACATTGTGTATATATAACATATTTTATTTATTCATTCATCTCTTGGTGGACATTTAGGTTGATTTCGTATCTTTGCTATTGTAAATTGTGCTGCAATAAACGTGGGAGTGCAGGTATCCCTTTTATATATTCATTTCTTTCTCTTTGGATAGATACCCTGTAGTGGGCATGCTGGATCCTCTGGCAGTTCTATTTTTAGTTTTTTGAGAAAACTCCATACCATTTTCCATAGTGGCTATACTAATCTACATTCCCACCAACAGTGTATATGAGTCCCCTTTCTCTTCATCCTCACCAAAATCTGTTATTTTTTGTCTTCTTAATAATAGCTATTCTAACTGGGGTAAGATGGTAACTCATTGTGGTTTTGATTTGCATTTCCCTGATGATTAGTGATGTTGAGTATTTTTACATATACTCGTTGACCATTTGTATGTCTTCTTTAAGAAATGTCTATTTATGTCTTTTGCCCGTTTTAATGGGATTATTTGTTTTTTTGATCTTAAGTTGTTTGAGTTCGTTGTATATTCTGGATATTAGTCCACTGTCAGATGAATAGTTTTCAGATATTTTCTCCCATTCAACAGGTTGTCTCTTCACTCTGTTTATTATTTCATTTGCTGTGCAGATGCTTTTTAGTTTAATGTAGCCCCATTTTTCTATTTTTGTTTTTGTCGCCTGTGTTTTTGAGGTCTTAGCCTTAAAATCTTTGCAGTTTTAAGGAGCTTACATTAAATTTGAGGTGGTAAGCAAGAGCAAGACCCCATCTCTACAAAAAATAAAAAATATAGCCAGGCATAGCAGCATATGCCTGTAGTCCCAGCTACTCATGAGGCTGAGGCAAGAAGATTGCTTGAGCCCACGAGTTTGAGGTTGTAGTGAGCTACGATGATGCCACTGCACTCTAGCCAAGGTGCCAGAGTGAGACTCCATCTCAAAAAAAGAAAAAAAGAAAAAGAAAAAGTGAGGTGGTGTTATATTATTTGAAGTTAGATCATGATGAGATAAAGACTCATTTTGAAACCTTACAACAACCACAAAAAATAAATAAGTTTAAGTTGTATAGATAATATTCCAATGATGGAGATAAAATATATATTAGGGTTCTCCAGAGAAACAGAACCAATAGAATGTATTTATTTGTGTGTGCGTGTGTGTGTATGTATAAAATGATTTATTATTAGAAATTGGCTCATGTGACTCATGCAGGCTAGAAAGTCCAAAATCTGCAGGTTGGGCCAGTAGGCTGGAGATCCAGGAGAACCAATGCTGCTAACAGCTGGCAGACAGGAGACCCAGGAGAGCCAGCGTTTCTGTTCAAGTCTGAAAGTCAGCAAGCTGCTGTAGAAAGAAAAGCTAATGTTACAGATGAAGTCCAACGGCAGTCTGCTGGAAAATTCTTTCCTGCTCTAAGGAGGCTGGTCATTTTGTTCCGTTTAATCCTTCAACTAATTGGATGAGGTTTATTCACATTACAGAGGACAATCTGCTTTATTCAAAGTTCACTGATTTAAATGTCAATCTCATCAAAAAACACCCATGAGAAACACCCTGAATTATGTCTGACCAAATATCTGGGCACCTTGTGGCCTAGTTGACACATAAAATTAATAGTCACAGAATAGAATACCAAAAATTACTCAATATACAGGATGTCAGGAAAAGGATAAAACAACAAGAACTAATAACAAATAGCATAAATAAAAAAAAAGCAAATGGTAAATTAAAACTCAAATATAGCAATAATTACATTGAAATTAAGTAGTCAAAACAGTCAAATTATAAAGCAGAAAACATCAGTCAGGATAGTATAGACACAACTATCTGTCTGACAAGAAACTCAATTTAAATATAAACACAGAGATAGATTGGAAGTAAAAGGATAAATCATGAAAAGGATAAAAAAGAATATGTCATGAAAACAGTAAATGTAAAAAAGCTACAGTGTCTATATTAGTAACAAACAACAACCATTTCAGAAAAAGAAATATTACCAGGGATAAAGAGAGACATTTCATAATAATAAAGGGGTTAATTCGTTCATTAAACAAACATAACTCCTGAATGTGTATGTACCTTATTTACAAAACTTCAAAATATATAAGCAAAAAGCAATTGATAAAAAAGAGAGAAAATTAGCAAAGATAAAGAAGATTTGAAAAACATTGTCAACCCGTTTGACCTAATTTATATTTATAAAACACTCCACCCAACAACAACATAATATACATTCTTTTTAAGTGTACATAGAAATTCACCAAGGTAGAATATATGCCAGACTATGTAATAATCCTAAAAAAATTTAAATGATTAAAATCATACAAAATATTTTCTCTGGTTTCAAGGAACTGAATTAGACATCAATAACCTAAGATGACTTTACAAATGCCCAAATATTTGGAAATCAAACAATACAAACGAAAAATAACCCATCGGTCAAAAAAGACACCAAAAGTTAAATTAGGAAATACTTTGAACTCAATATACATTTTAAAAGACACATCAATTTCATGAGATCCACCTAAAGCATTGTGACAGGTCTAAGATTTAACCCTGCTATGCAAGCTAGTGAGTTAGTTTGCTAGTTTCATAGATGCTGACAGAGACACATGACTCTTGGATAAGGGATCGAGGGTAGTAACAGTAGGTAGAATATCAGCATTTTTTCTTGTTCCAGTTTCCTGACTTCCAATTCTCACAGCATGTTATACAAAGAAGGCTTAGTGACACATTCACACACGGTGGAGTGCAGTGCAAGAAAGAAACCCTGAGCTTAGGGAACTTGAACCTTTTATAATGGGCACAGCTGCCTTTTGCTTCAGAAGCAGACATTATCTTTCAGGGCTATAAACAAACCGGCCCTTTGCTTTGGAGGAAGACACATGCCCTATCTTTCAAGATTGTTAGATAAACATACTCGAAAAGAAAGTTCAGAAAAAAGCAATCAGTGCCCCTGTTTGCAAGAAATACAGTGATGTTAGAGACCTTTGGAGAATTGTTTCCCAATACAGTACTTAGAATGAAATTTTAGCTTTAAATACATTAGAAAAAAATCTAGAATTAATTATCTGGGTTTCCATTTTATGCAGAAAAAAAAAAGAGCAATTAAACCCTGAGTCAGTAGAAAGAAAATAATGAGTAGAAAGCAATAGAATGTAAAATAGAAAATAGAGACTAAAGCTGTTTCTTTTGTCAATAAAATTGATAAGCCTCTAGCTATCATGGTCATGTCCAATATTAGACACGAAAAAGGGGACCCTACAGATCCTACAGACACTAAAAGGACAGTAAGGCAACATTATAGACAACCTATGTTAATAAATTAAACAACTTTGATGAAATGGAAAAAAATCCTTGAAAATACAAATTACCAAAACAGACTAAGAGTAAATGGAAAATCTGAGTATCTTTATGTCTATAAAATAACTTAAATCTGTAATTATTAATCTACCCACAAAGAATCCTGATGCACAAAGGGCTTCCCTGATAAATTCTACTAAACATTTAAGGAAGAAATAATACCAATCCTGTTCAAAGTTTTTCAGAAAATAAAGGAGGATCAAACACTTGCCAGTTTATTTTATCAGGCAGGCTGATATTACCCTGATACCAAAACTAGACAAAAATAATTCAAAAAAAGAAACTGTATTATGCCAAGTTAAAGAAGTTGAACAACACAGGTATGTGCTGCATAATTCCACTGAAATAAAATTCTGGAAAAGTCAAAACTTACATACAGTGACAGAAATCAATTGAGTGGTTGCCTCAGACCAGGACTGAGAGGGAATATTAGTGAGAAAGGTTCACAGGAAATTTTCGGGGGTGATGGAATTGTTCTAAATTTAGATTGTGATGATGTTATTTATAGAGTGTATACATTTGTCAAAACTCACCGAACTGTATCCCTGAAATAAGTATATTTTGTTATTTACTTCAATAGAGTCAATTTTTTAAAAATTTGGCAGCTCTAAGTGTAAATGAATGTATGAGCAAATGTTTATACCCTATTTACACCCTACTGATTGTCCTGTCAATTGGTATATTAACTTAAGAGAGTCACTTGGTAATATCTTATGAAATTGAAGATACATATACCCCTTAACTCAGCAATTTGCACCTATGAATAAGGAATCATGCACAAAAATGTTTACTGCATCATTATTTATGAAAGTAAAATAGTAAGCAGCTTAAATATCCATCAATAGGAGAATAGAAAACAAATATGGTATATTCTTATAATTAAATGGTATCCTGTATTTAAAAATTATTGTTAAGAATTAGGGGTCTCAATAGGGGGAATTCCTGTAAAACTGATTTATGTGATTAACTGTACATCTTGGTAAATTCACTAAAAATCATTTAATTGTAAAAAAATAAAATAAAATAAAGTGTTATTCATCAAAAAAAAAAGAATTACATATTTCAACAGGATAAATTTCAAAAATAACGTTAAAGGGTAAAAGCAATCGACCAAGTATTATGTTCAGTACAATACCATTTAGGGAGTTTGGAAGTATGAAAAAATGCTATAAATTTGTATGAATACATTCTTATTTAGTATTTGTATGAAAACTTGGGAATGATAATGTCAAATTCGGAATGAGGAAGGAAATGGGATAACAGGACTACAACTGTATCGTTTTTTTCTTAATGAATTAAAACATGCTGATGCAACAATGAAATAACTTAACATCTAATAAATAATTACTACGTAGGCATTCATTATGTAATTTTTTTGGATTCTCTATGTTTTTGAAATATGTTATAATAATAAAAAGTACAATGTTTAGGAAATAATTGTTTTCCTTTAATTAATGGAGAAAAACAAAATCTAAACAAGTGTTGACAGTCACTTTAATTTTATTCCCTGATTTATACATACCTTTGGTCCACAAATATTTTTAAGCATCTAATAAATGTCAATACTAAGATAAGCATTGGGAATACAAAAAGAAATACAATGTGTTTTCTGCCCTTTAGAATCTCACAGTCTATTCAAGTAAGTAAATGAAACCATTATAATAGATATGAAGGCTTCTCTAACAGAGCGAAAGTGTAATGCTGTCATAGATAAGAGAGTGATGCACCTTACACAGTAAACGTTATCTGAGTGAGGAATTGCAAGATGATTGGAGTTTACCAATGAAGAAAACAGTATGTTTAAAGATAGGGAGGCATAAAGTGGTATGGCATTTTGTTTACGGAGGCTAAAGGGAAGATACGAGGAAGGATGGTGGTAAGAAATAAGGCTGGAACATGTTGGGAATAAGTTGAATAATGGCTTGGAGGGCTTGGACTTTATCTCTTGCTCTGCTGGCAGATACAGGAGGTGTTTAAAGCAAAAAGTGGGCACGATTAGACTTGCGTATTAGAACATAACTCTGGCCATCTTCAATGTGGAAGATGAAGTGGGGTTGGGTCTTTTTTTAAGAGTCAGAAGTTATTTTTTCTGAATCCGTGCTCTTCCAAGAACTCAATGTTTACCCTTGACCAAGTGCCTTCGCTGCTCTAGGAGCAGCATCTGTGAAATGGGCACCACCAATGCTGAGAACCGTCAGTGGCACAGCCAAGCTCGTGCCATCGTAGAACCTTTGTAAGCAGCTCCGGTGTCTGTTTCCTCTGCCTGGAAAGCTCTCCACTGCATCTTCACGTGTCTGGTTCTTTTTTTTCAGGTAGGGAAATACTTCACCTCTTCAGTGGGAGGGCTTTCTCTATCTCCTAGTCAAAACAGCTTCCTTGGTCACTGTTTTTAGTACATCACTTTATGAAATTGTTCTAGATAGCATTTGTTAACATCTAAAATTTACTTACCTGTTTGTTACTCTTTCATTCATCTATACCCCACTAGAATGAAAGCTTTGTGAGAAAAGAGACCTTACCTGCTTTCTGTCCCACTGCACCTCCTGTAACTAAAACCATGCACATAAATGACACTCATTAAATATTTCTTGAGTGTTGAATCTAATAAAACCCATTTCTTTTTATGAATGTCATGAGAGTTGCCTAAGATCACACAACTAATAAATAATAGAGAAAAATGAAAATCCTTGTCTTCCGATTTCCTGGTTCACTGATCTCTCCACGTACAACATCTGATCTCTTACCTCATAGGACCACTGGGAGGATCAAATGAGATGGTAAGTTTTCTGAAAATACAAGGCTCGTGATTTAGAAGTTGCCCAAAAAAGAAACAATGACTCAATGCCTCTAGAGGCTGAGCCCAATTCACAAAAGACTCTGGATGAGCTGTGTCCAATCTAAGAAAAGGTCATTCTTTGTTTCTGCTTTATGTTAGGCCAGCATTAGGTGCTGCTGAGAATGGGATTCTCTAGGGATTGATGGGGCAAAGGAAGTAGATGTGGGCCTGTCTCGTTAAAAGGCTAGCCAAGCTCTGAGGTGGGCAGGGTTCCCAACTGCTCACACATAACATATTCCTTTCTCTTTGGCTCTCTGCTAAAACGTTACATCCTCCTGGGTTTCTGCCACTTACAGGGTTGAAGAGATAAATCTATTTGTGTCTGACAAAGGGAGAAGACATCTAGTAGGCAGTGGGTGACTAGGAATCTAAATTTGATTTGATGAAATACACGTATCCATGTATCCACCACTCACTCATCCAGTATTTATTGAATCATAAATGAGTTAATTAATTATTAAATAAATGTTGCCAAGCACTGTGTTAGGCATGGTGGTAAAGAGATGAGCAGAATAGACAGGGACTTTACTGTAGGAAAACTGAAGGTCAGTGAGGAGATAAATATTAAACAAATACAAATCTAGTGAGTCCCCACCTTGTTGAGGTGGCCCTGGAGAAGTCCTTCTTTCTCAATAAAACTCAGGGCTACCCAATAAAATATAACTATGAAAAAGGATTTTTTTCTTCTTCTTTCTATTGAAGTAGAAATATAGTTAGAAAGCAATTTGATTTTAATACAAAAGTTTGAATTTGTGGACCAATCCTAAATGTTAAATATACTTAGTGCTTTTATCTATATGAAAGATTTATATATTATTTTTTGTGGGGAAAATCCAGCCTCTAAAGGCCAGCCACCTCCAATTTGATTAGGTGTTCTCCTTAGTTCCTGTTCCTTAGCCAATCAGATAAGAAGGCAGACCTAACGCCCATTTCTTAGGGACAGTTGAAGGCAAAAGGAAACACATTCAGTCTATGATTCTGCTTTTCTACTCCAGGACCCAGAGAACAAAGGGCTCTCTCTTTTCTGACCAGGTGGGAAAGTCTCTACTCTGCCCACTAGCTGTAGACTTGTCAGTGACAGAAGAGTTGTCACAGAGGTTGGTTTGCTGACAGTAACAGGGATGATGCTACCCTCCCTTCCCCAGTGGTGGTACTTAAGTGCCTGAGGCCAGGAGTTTGAAGTTATCGTAGTAACTGGTAAAGTTGGAGTTGAAGCCAAGGGGGCTTGAGCCATAGAGTGTTGTGGAGATGATTAAGAGAAAACTACATCCCTAGAGGCAAAATAGGTGGGTAGTCAATTAATGTACTGCTTACTACATACAATCAAATGATAGCAAGGAAGGAAGAGGGAGAAACTGAGGGAGTTTGTCCCAGTCTTTTGCCTAACTCCCATACCTTGCTCAGTCCCCAAGAGGAAGGGCCATGCCACACACAACATGTATATACTAAGTCCTCAGAGGCCTTCCCCACAGGGAACTTAAGCCACTTACTCAGTTGACTGGGGAAAGGGAGAACTCCAAAAAACAGAGAGAATTGTCACAGATCCCCCGTGATAGTAGAGGCTTGTAAGAGCCCCATAAATGGAATCCTGGCCAAAGGTTGGCTAGTGAATGGTCCCACCTGGTTGTTATTTCCTCAGTTTCTGAATTATAAATGGGATTGATACTAGGGTTTGTGAAGTAAGAGCTATTATAATGTAAAAACCAAGGAGAAGCCTCTGACAACGTGCATCTCACCCTGGCTGAGATGATAAATCAAAAACAGTATCACATCCCCTTGCGGATTAGATTAGTGTTACCCTTAAGGACCTCAAGGATGTGGAGGTAGTGGACCACAACACATTGAATTCACCAATCTGGCCCCTGCTGAAACCAGCAGATCCTGGAGAACAGCTGTAGATTACTGCACGCCCAGTTGAGAAGCAGTCCCACTGCTGCTGCTGTGTGAGATGTGGCATCTTTGATAGAGAATGAGAGTGATTGATAGGGCCTCAGGAAGCTTGATTTGGTAGATTTGTTCTTTTCTATTCCAATCAGAAAAGATGATTCTGAAAAGTCTGCATTCAAATGAAAGAGACAAAATACTCACATGCAGTGTTGCCCCAAGTCCATGTTAATTTGTACATTGTCTGTTGTAATATAGGCCAAAGAGATAAGAACCTCCCGGACATCCCGTGCAGCATCATACTGATGCATGACGTTGAGGCCATCATGCTGATTAAGCAGGATGAGCAAGAAGTGTCTAGCACACTGGAGGCCTTGGGATTACAAAGGTGCTCCAGAGGGTGGGAAATAAAACCTACCAAGATTCAGAGATCTGCCACTTCAGTGCAGTTCTCAGGGCCTCAGTGGTCAGGGGCATGCCTGGACATCCCTTCCGAAGTAAAAGACAAGCAGCTGAATCTTACATCTGCTACCATAAAGAAGGAAGAAAAACACTTAGTAGGATTCTTTGGGCTCTAAAGGCACACCCAGGAATAGTGCTCTAGACATATACCAGGTGACATGAAAGGCTGCCAGCTTGACCATGTGATGTCAAGTGACCAAGAGATGTATGTGGCTTTACTTTAGGGGGCTCACAGGTAAGTGGAGAAGACAGACACTAAACAAATGCAGGTGTGATGAGCAGTGGTCTTGTTGGGGTGATGCTGTGAAAAGGCCCTCTCCTCAATGAGACTCAGAGCTACCCCACAGAAGATAACTATGAAAGCGGGTCTATGGCCAGGACTGCCCACTAGTCGTTGTACGTGAGTAGCCCTGGGAAAGTTTTGACCTTGGGAAAGTGGCTATCCACAGCTGAGATGACCCCCATTGGGGCTGACAGCTGAAGGCTGTCTGCTATCAGCACCCCTAGCGGCTGGGACAACAAATCCTTTCTTGAAGGGGGACCTGGGCAACACATCTCCAAGGCAATAACATCCAGTATGGTAGAACCATTTAGAAATGGGCCTCACAGTCATTTAGACTTAATGTGGAAATCTGGCTCCTAGACTTTCTAAATTTGTTAGTTCAGGAAAGTTATTTAAACTCTTTTCATCATCTGTAAGGTAAGGATACTAATAGTAGAACTTAGCAGAGTACTTCAAAGTGCCAGCTATCATTGTTATCATTAATTATTTGTAAACCAAGATCGAGCAGTTAAAATAGGGCATGTGTTGGTTATAATCATGATTAATTATGCCTATTAACATTTCTCCTTTTTTTCTTCTAATTTTTTTTTCCTGAATGTTTCAAAGTCCCCATGTGGCTTTCTTTTGATAAATGTTTGGCACCGAGGAGAAAGGTAAGTGGTAGAGGATTAAAGAGGGGACATTCTTTGTTGTGTTTTCTTACTGCATCAGTAGCCCTAGCAACTCGGCTACAGGCTGGTTCTATGGACACCTCAGTCCAATTTAGATTTATTCTGCACAAGTTACAGACATGTGTTAAAATGAATTTCCTAGGTTTCTTCCTATCCTAACAGTCTTCTGAGACACCTAAATACTCTGATCAAAGGCTTCCACTTGCTGGAGAAGTGGAGAATGATTTGACCAAATCTAATTTTTCCGTGAATATGGGTGTGTTTTTATTTCTCCTTCCATAAAGGAAAAAAGAAAAAGAAAATGGGAAGAAAACTAGCATGTGTTATTTCTTTGCTGCCATCTGAAACAGCCAAGCTGAGAGCCAATTTATTCAGCTTAATTCACTCCAGATTTCTCAAGGAATAAACAGTATTTTTGAGAGTCCTCAGATGTATGGCCAATAGAGATCCAGTTGCCCAGGAGAGCTAATGTCGAACATGCAGGTGTCCCCAAGTGAGGGCACAAAGCACTGGGGATAGAGGGTGGACCTGAGATACTTTCTGGGAAGCCCCTGAGGGGCTGTGTGATGTGACAACTGCGTTGCAGACCCTGAGCCTTGGCTAAGGAGAGCCCATTAGAGTCCCTGGAAGCAATATTATGTTTCATTGCCCAAAACTCAAATCAAATCTGCAGAGAGAGAAAAACAAAAGAAACTTTATTCATACCCTTTCTATGAGTCTCACATATCCTTCAAGACCCCGAAGAGCCCCATCTTTTCTATAAAACCCTCCTAGATGATCCCAGCCTATGCTGATAAAAGGATTCCTATGGGAATTGTCCCAAATCCCATTTTTCAGGTGAAGAAATAGAGACTTTGCTGTTCTCTGAACACCCATCTTAATGCAATCTTATAGCACCTAATGTATACAGAAGAAAGATTATGTCCTTTGGAGGCATGCGGCTGTGGGTTCCAATTTTGCTTCACTTTGACTTGTGTGTGACTTTGAGCAAGCTAGCTCTCTGCGCCCGTTTCTTCATCTGAAAAATACAGAAAATAGTTTCTAGGTCTCAGATAATATATTGAATGAAACAGTGAGGCTATCGGTATCTTTATTTTTATCGCTTCATTGATATGAGCTTAATTTCCTCTGGTACATCATAAATTGCTTGAAGGAGTACTGAGTGCCATGGTGAGTCGGGCCAGGCTGTGTGCCATTTGTACTCAGATCCATCCCTTGCTCTTTCCCTTCTTGTTTGTACTCACATCCATCCCTCGCTCTTTCCCTTCTTTGCTTTGTATCACGGGGGGTGACCCTGGAAGGACGCATTTCCCTGGCTCCTGGTGAGAGAGCTCCAGCTGGGTTCAAGACAGAGATGAGTTGGAGGAGAGAAAAATCCAGGGCATCTATCCTGCCCCTTCTCTAACTCAGGCTGTGCCTCTGCCTCTGGCTGTGTCTCCTCTCTGGCTATTAGACATGCCTATCTTCTTCCATCTCCCTCTAGGTGATTCTGACCCTTGGGCTCTGGCAACCTCAGCTTCTCCTTTGCCCCTACAGACTGGGCAGGGGGAGCAAGGGGGAGGGATAGTGTTTTTCTACTGCCACTCATCTCTGAGTGTCTCACTGCCCATGTTTGGCTTTTCAGCTCCTCTTCTGTCAGTATGACCAGTCTCCTCTATGCTCAATGTTGAGTGCTTCCTGGTTGAACCCTGATGCATATATTGAGAATGGAGAAGGTGCTCAATAAATAATTTGTGCTAGTTTTTTTTTTCAAACATTAAGGGGTCCTGATAAAAATAGAATATTGGAAATCAATGAATCCAAAGTATTGGGTTATTTTTTTTTTTTTTAAAGCTGGTCAAGTGAAGCAGTGGGAGTGGAGAAGGAACGAAGGAATCTGTAACTGGTTGTGATCAATTAGTTGTAAACACCACTGCACTTGGACCAACCCAAAGTGTTAGGTTATTAAGTATGAAATGTCCAATTTCCTTAAATACTAAGTTTGTCAGTTAGTATCTATGACATTTCACTTTGACATTTCTTGTTATATTTTTATTATAAACATAATCCTCATGCCTTCAAACACACATTTTGACTTCTGATTATTTTTTAGAACAATTTTTGTACAACCATAGATTAAGTCAAAAATTCATATTATTTTCAAGCATGAGTTCCATCATAAAATCCATACAACACAAACAGCTCAAAATATGAACAAAGTATTTGGAAAGGATGTGGCTAGTGAACACACAGTATATCCACGATGATTTAAAAAGTTCCATTCTGGTAATTTTAATCTTAAAAATGAGCCACATGGATGACATCAGACCAAATCTATAGTGGAAGCAAATTCATCTCAACCTATAAATTAGGTTGAGATCTCAACCATCTCAACCTATAAATTAAGAACAAGATTTCACATTACTATTCCTACTATATTAGACCATTTAAAACAAACCCACAAGGTAAAGAAGCTGGATAGATGGGTACTACATAAATTAAACAAAAATCAAAAGAAAAACTGTCTCAAAGCTTGGTTTTCTTTGCTGTCACAACATACAGGCAAACCATTTCTATACTGTATTGTTACATGTGATAAAACAGAGATTCTTTTTGATAATCACAAGCATTCAGCACAATTACTGGATAAAGACAAAGTGCTGAAAAACAGTCCAAAGCCAAATATTCATTTTTAAAAAAGCTAATGGTGTCTGTTTGGTGGTCCAGTGCTGGTATTATCCACCACAGCTTCATAAAGCCGAGTCAATTGATTACAGCGGATGTCTATTGCAACTAGTTGGACAAAATGATGATGATGCCTGCCATGATGCAGCTGAGATTGTCAATGGAGACAGGCCAATCCTCTTACAATACTCGAGCACACATCGCACAAACAATGCTGCTCAAACAACAGAGGCTGCATTTTGAAACTCTCTGTCATCCACCATATTCAGCATGCACCAGTTGACTACCACTTCTTCCAGGCTTTGGACCACTTCTTACAAGAAAAAATATTCAATTCTCAACAAGCTGTGGAAAATGCCTTTGGCAGTTTTCACCACCGTTTGCTCTCCAGGCTTCTTCACTGCTGACATAAACAAGCTACCGTTAAGATGACAAAACTGTGCCGATGGTTTACACACATACTTTGATTAATTGTACTGCTTCTTGTTTGAGATATAATAAACTACACTTTTGATGCAAAATTGGACATTTCATATTTAATGACCTATTATATGTAAAGTCCCACATCCTCATGTTATAGATAAAGAAACTGAAGCCGAGAAAAGAGAAATGACTTCTCCAATGTAACACAACCAGGAAAATATGCAGCAAGCATGCTCATGTGAAAGGCATTTCTATGAAAGTCATAAAGTAGATAATGTAGAATGTATGCTACTTAAGGACAAGGATTCCTCTTTGTATATTGATAGCTTCTAGCATATAGCCTGACACGGAGTGGATGCTGTCAATGTTTGTCAAATGGAACTCACCAGCTGGTCATTGCAAACTTCTTGGAATAGGAAGCAGAGAAGCAATAAAGATACTAATACGAATTGTAATACCTGACTTATGTTAAAATATTGGCATTAAAATCTGACATACACATTTTCTGCCAATACTATGGAAGACAAATTTTAGATAGTTTACAAAATAATTTTTCACGTTTGCCACAGAGCGAAGTTGAGGGACAAAACCAGCATGTATTAGGCTTGTTTTATAGTTAAGGGGTCTAAAGTCTTCAGATTTCAAATGACTTGCTCAAAATAATGTCCCAGTCTGAACACAAATGGATCTGATTGCTAAATGAATATTGTTTCAATTATACTTCCCTGTGCTCCCTATCTAACATCTGAAGTATATACAACATCTGGAAGCCATAATTTATTTAGCCGTTATGGCAGCATTAACAAGTTAGAAATATTCCCCTCAAACTGGGATACTTACAGCCCCAAGGAGTTCGCAGGGTGTCCGGGGCTACTTACAGCCAAGGAGTAAACCTGCTGGATCTTCCTGAGAGCGCACTTTGCCTGACGATTTAAGTGAATATACAAGTACTTTAAATAATTATCTCACACTAAAACTAGAATAATATATTATGAGAAAGAATATAATATTCTCATTTTATTATAAAATACATATGTTTTTTGTAAAATATATAAAAGACCTAAAAGCATTTTTGAGTTTCTTGTTGCAGCTTTATGGCATGCCTACATTTCTGCAGATGTGTCCTCATTCTCCACTACAGAGATAGTTCATTAAGAGTTTAAGAAACATCAGATTGGTATTAATAGATCAACACTTATGTACACACATGGTAGTAACATTCATCGGGTGTTGGGCAGATGGGAGGGGAGGAGGGGATGGGTATATTCACACCTAATGGGTGTGGTGCGCATCATCTGGAGGATGGACACCCTTGAAGCTCTGACTCTGGTGGGGCAAAGGCAACATACGTAAGCTAAACATTTGTACCCCTGTAATATGCTGAAATAAAATAAATAAATAAAATTCTAAAAAAGAAACATTATACCTGAAAAAAAACAGTGTGTTTTTTAAAAAAATTAAAGTAATGCGTGTACATAATAAACAAATCAAATAGTATACAGGGTTTATGAAACCCAGTGGTTCTCTCTTTCATCCCCTTTCCAAACTCACCTGCACCTCCAGTCCTACTCCTAGAAACAGGGATTTACTATGTGCTTCTGTGTTTTCTAATCTTTAAATGTTTGTATTATTATTTCTTGATGAATCAATTTTAAATATTATCCATAAACTTCCACCTATGAAAACGAGGATTTATCTTACTTCGACACTCCTAAAAATATCACCTACCCTCCTCTCTGGATTTGCCTTTTCATTTCCTTAGTGGTGGTTTTAGATCAATAATATGTTAATATTGTTGTGATAAAATTTATCAGTCAGTTTTTGTACCCTGCTGAAGAAGATGCTCCCTACTTCAAGGTGATGAAGATATTCTTCTATATTATTTTTTAGAAGTTGTATTGTCTGTTTTATTTAGACCCCAAATCTACCTGGAATTGATTTTTTAATATGGTGTGAAGTATGGAACAAGTTTACATTTTCACAAAGTAGAAGAACATTTTGACAGCATATATAACCAACAAAAGGCTCACTTTGTGATATATAAAGAACATCTACAGATCAATAAGAAAAATACTGAGAATCCAATAGAAACATGTAAGGGGGTCTAAAAAAAGGTTTCACAGAAGAGGATATTCTTTTTTTTTCCTTTATTGAAGTGTAATTTACATATTTACATATATCTTTACTCCATTTTAAGTGTACAATTAAATGGTTATTAGTAAATTTACAAGTTGTACAGTTAATCACATAAATCAGTTTTAGAGGATTTCCTACCCCCTATTGAGACCCCTAATACCCATCCCCAAATACATTTCAAGCATGTCCTGCCCCTCCACAGTGCTCACCACATCCCCCAGATGTGGGTCCACCCATCACCCGCAAAATCCCCAGTGAACATTACCAACATTTAAGCACCATAGTGTCAATCAGTCAATACCAATTTGATGACGAGTACAAGTGGGGCCCATTCTTTGGGTCTTGTGTCACCTCACTTCGAATAATGGGCTCCTTTCTTTGTATGTTACTTGCTGTTTTTATCTTACTTCTTGAAAGATTGCCTCTTTTGTGTTTAGTTTGGTCAGCCTAATAATTATGTGATGTGGTGACTACCTTTCCACATTGAGTCTCATAGGAGTTCTGTATGCTTTTTGTACCTGAATATCTAGATTTCTGGCCAGGCCAGGCATACTTTCCTCCAGTATTCTAAGAAATAGATTGTCCAGACCTTGTGTATTTTCTTCTTTTTTTCCCCAGGGATGCCTGTAATTCTTATATTTGGTTTCTTTTCATAATCACACATTCCTTGTATGTTTTGTTCTTGTCTGTTCTGTGTTCTTTTTATTCATCTGGTTTGTTTAGCACATAGACATTATCTTCAGGCTCATATTGTTTCCCCTGTATGATCCATCCTATTCTTTAGGATTTCCAATGTGTTTTATGGTTCCTTGAATGTCTCTTTCATTTTCAGCATTTCTCTTTGGTTCTTTTGTAATATTTCAATTTCTTTAGAGAATTCTTCATTCATTTCCTGTATTGTTCTTGTGGCTTCTTTGTGTTGGGTTTCTATTTTCTCTTCAATTCCACTGAGTTTTCTTACAATCCATATTCAAAATTCTTCCTCCATCATTTTCATCATATTATTTAAGTTGGTATCCATTGTTGAGAATCTAATTATTTCTTTTGGAGATGACTTTTCTCTGTGATCTTTCATGTTTCCTGTGTTCTTTCACTGATTTTTTCTCATCAGGGCACTTGGTTGAGAACTTGGGGTACTAGGGCAGGTTTATGGCCCTATCTCCACATCCCCAAGTGTCCTTCCTTGACAGTACTGTGGAGAGGTGGATTGGTCCTGTATTGACTTAGAGGTATTTTAGTAAGATGGTTTACCTCTAACTTGTTTTCACCTCTTGCCAATGGAGCATAGTGAGCTTGGCCCCCCAGCTTAAGCTCCCAGGTAATAGATCACACTTGTGTGTGTGACTCCACTGTCCTGTAATAGCTTGAGATGGAAGGCACTGTATTAGGCTATGGAGTTACTCTCTCTTGCATTGGTTGTGGTTTGCATGGAGGAGGCAGTTACCGAGGTAATCTGATGTCTCTTTGTTAGGCTCTGGTCCCCTGGATGTGGTATATGAATGTCCCAGCATTAGGGAAGGGTCTTGCCACTTCCAGTGGTTACTTGGACCCTATTCCCCCTTAAGGTGGAGGTATGGGCAAGATAGATCACAGCTGGTGCCTCCAAGCCTGGGTGTATGTGCTTCTATGGTTTCATGACAGCTGCAGGGCTCTTTCACCACACTTGGGAGGCTGCTCCTGATGGAAGGAGTCAATTGGTGCAATTGCTATGGTCTCTGGCCAGGTTTTTCCTTCTTTGTCCACAAATCCCTATACTGGCAGTTGCCCAGATGCGGAGAGCAAACCCTAGATTTATGATCTTATTAGATGACCTAAGCTGGTCCAGTGGTGAATCAACAGGCTGCCAACTATTATTCAGCACCAAGATCCCATAGATTCATACCAGTCACACAGAGAAAATGGCTTTTCTGACTTGTCTCCACCTCCAAAGTCAGAGTCTACCACGACTGGTGTGAAAGTTGCCAGGCTAGGGGAGGAGTGTTGCCTGAGACTGCTGCATGCCCCAGCATGCCTGGGCTGGGAATCCCACAGATGGTGGCCACCCACCCTTGGAGAACTAGCTTTGGGGGAAATCACTCAAAACTGACCAATCTAGCTAAATCAAAAGGTCACGGATTATATTTTAGCACCAAAATCTGGCAGATTCAGACCAGCTGCACAGAGAAAGTGGTTTTTCTCACTTCTCTCCTCCACCAAGGGTTCCCATTGCAAAAGTCCCGAAGCTAGGGTAGGGGTGATACCTGAAACTGCAGTGCCTACTGCTGGGGGTGACCACTCCGGATTTGGCAGATGCTGGTTTGGTAGGATGAATCAATAGCCTGCCAACTGCCACCTCTGCATCACAGTCCCACAGTCTCACATTTGCTTAGCAGAGGATCCTGCTCTTTCAGTCCCACCCTGAGCTGGCCAAATTGCCAGTAGTTTCCAGGGGCAGAGCCCCCTCTTCAGCATTCGCATCATTTGGTCTGGTTGACTGATGACTGGAGGCAAGGTGCTGTCTCCAAATGCCATTGCGAGGTCACAGAATGTAATCATTTTACCTAATCCCTGCTCCACCCAGTGCAGTCCCAGCTCAGAGCACCAGGGAGTTCAAAATGTTTCCTGCTATTGTGTCTTCTCCACAGAGCCTTCCATCCTGTGCCATGACTTTGTAATGACTTCAGGCGTGTCCCTCTCTGAGTGGGTGTGGAGGTTAGTTGAGGAGCTGGGCATCCTCCTGTGGGTCAGATGACAGTGTGCTTGCTGGCCGGGCAGGTGCAGCCATCCTATGCTCTATTCTGTTTTGCATATCTCACACTTTCCAGTCTTTGCTATCCTATCTCCCATTCACCATTTCTTTTTTCCTGCTATGCATGTCTCACACTATTTCTTTGCAGCTTCACAACACTGTTCTTTGGGGGTAATGATCCACTATGGGTAGCTGTCCGAATTCTTCACCTTCTTTTCTGGGAGCAGAGAGGCAGGAGGTCACCACTAATCTACCATTTCTCCCCACCCCAGACTTGAACCTTTATTTCTTTTACAGACTTTCCAACAAGGTCAAGTTTTTGGAGGGTTTGAGTAAAGCATAGACAGAATTCCACATGCTTGAATTATATGCATTCCATTTAGAATGGACTGTATGGGCCAATATGGAAACAGCCGCGTCTTTTGGGTAGTTAATGAAAACATCCAGGTAAGTTTGCATGATTAATAGACCATGTAGTTAATTATGAAAATGCAAGACTTAGCTAGATTCTGAAGATATAATAAAGTACTGATCAAATTGAGTAACATATCATTTGAGAGAAAAAGAGGAGACTCTGATGATGTGAAAGCTTTGGGTATGAGCAAATGATAGAGCAATAGAAGACCTTTTACTGATATGCTGAAGTCTGGGCAGAGAAAATATCTGGGGAAAGGGGAATCAAAGTGTCTATTTCAAGTATATTAATTTTGAAAACCTGTTATGTATCCATATGAAGATGTTAATTGAGAAATTAGATATTCAACTGTGGATTTCAGGCAGGAGATTCTGTTTGGAAATATACAGTTGGCATCTGTAAACATAGACATAGAATGAAACAAAGGTAATAAAAAGTTTAGTTGAATGAGAAGCCTGGTTCTCTTAACTATTAGCACTGTCTTAATTATTACACATTTTTAGATATCTGTAGATAGTATCTTCTACTTCTTTGTTGATGTTCATTTAGTTATTATTGGGCCTTTACATTTCTAGATAAATATTAGAATCATATTGCCATTTTCTCTGGAAAGCCTGTTGTAATTCTTATTAGACCTACATAGAGTATATAAATTATATTGAGTAGATTTTATTCTTTCCAACGATTAACCTTATGTATCATATAAATTCTTCAGATCCAGCTTCATGCCCATCAATATTATAATTATTCTTCATGAAAATCTTTAGTAGTTATGTGTGTGTATAAATTTGTATGTATGTGTATAAACTTCAATTTTGTTTCATGTATATTTATGTATTCATAGATATGCATCTTCAAAATTTAATCAATTAAATGTAAATATCCTGAATAGAAAATAGAAGGCTATTAAACAAGTACAGTCCAAAGCAGAAACAGTGCAGGAAGCTTTCATGTTACTTTTATCAAAACCTTAACGAACTCACAATTTTTGCCTATGTAATATATTCTTAACAAAGGAAATTATAGAATAAAATGTAAGCAAGTAATAAATAGTGACCACATAAATTCTAACTGTGTGACTCAGAGCAAGTTAGTTAACTTCTCTCGGCCTCAGCCTTCTCATCTGAATAAGCAATGATAATAAAAAGAGATACAATAGTAATCATAGATAGTGATTCCAGGAGAATTTAATATTTTATCATTACCAGAATGTAGAATACTGTTTGTTATATAGTAGCTTTTATTTAATTGACAACAGGAAATTACTCATATATTTTGAATCTTGCATGGCATTACCATTGCAATAGTTGATAAAAAGAGCTCAAAAGTATAAAGTTAGACTAATGTCATTTAAAAGTATCCTTCAACATCATAAATAGAATATTGTAAAATGAAATCTATCAGTAGATAAATAAAAACTACATTCTAAACAAACATTTGTAATTACATACTTCCAAAATTATCCCAACATTAGGACCAGTACAATAACTTCTTCATTAAAAAATATTGAGTGTATATTGTTTGTCAGGTTGGAAAAAATGTAAGCAATCAAGGCAAATTCCTGAAGTTCAGAGGCTTAAATTTTATTAAGGAAAATGACACAAGTACAGATATAAAAATAAGCAAATAATAAAATAAAAGGACATGCAAATGCATGTAAATTAAAAATGAGCAAGGCAATGGGGACAATGCTTTGGCACTGCTCTATTACATTGATTGGTCAACAGGACCTCTCTTAGTAGTGATATTACAGCAGAGATCCACATAGAATGAGGGAGCAAGCCAACAGGAAGATATGTGGAAAAGGAACACAAGCAAAGGGAACAGCAGGACAAAGGCTTTGAGACCAGGAAGAAAAGCATGTAGGACAGTAGTCAGAAGCCCTGGAAGGAGCTCAGCTAAAACACTATGGGATGTCTGTAGCGAACAATAGCATATTACAGAGTTTCAAACAGCTAGAAGGAGGCTATTAAATGTTCCCATCACAAAGAAATGATAAATGTTTGAGATTACGGGTATGCTAATTACCCTGATGGTATTACTATACATTGTATTTATTTAGACATCAGTATATACCCCAATAATAAGTACAAATATTATGTGTCAGTTACCAGGAAGAAGAAACAAAACAAAATAAAACAAAACAAAGCAAAGAACCCTGGGAGGGAGGGAGTACAATATGGGTGAGTTGAGAGATATATCTAATGATCAATCATGGAGGTGTAAAGGACTTAGACTTATTTAAAAGCTTCTGGAAGAATCTGAAGAGGAGAGATGCCACCTGGCTAATGTTTCAAGAGGATCTCTGGATGTTTTAAGGAGTGATGCTAGAGGAAAAAGGAGAACGTCAGGAGAGGAGTTAGGAGGTCTTCACAGTGTTCAACAAAAGAATTTGGAGGTTCCTCAAAGAGCTAAAAATAGAAATACCATTTGATCCAGCAATAGCATTATTAGACATCTACCCAAAAGAGCATAAGACATATAACAAACACTTCTGCACTTGAATGTTTATGGCAACACAATTTACTATTGCTAGGTCATGGAAACAACCCAAGTGCCCATCAATTCATGAGTGGATTAAAATTTGGTATATGGTTACAATGAAATATTACTCAATTTTAAGAAACGACAGTGAGCTAGCACTGCTTATATTATCTTGAATTGAGCTTGAGCCCATTATTTGAAGTGAGGTGACACAAGATCTGAAGAATGGGCTCCACATGTACTCACCATCAAATTGGTACTGACTGATTAACACTACAGTGCCCAAATGATGGTAGTGTTCACCAGGGATTCAGGGGTTGGGAGGTAGACCCACAACTTAGGGATGTGGTGAGCATTTTGGAGGGAAGGAGTATGCTTGAAATGTAGTTGGGGATGGGAATTAGGTGTCTCAATGGGGGAAAGAAATGTTCTAAAAGTGATTTTTGTGAATAGCCATACAACTTGACAAATTTGCTAATAATTGTTTAATTGTGCACTTAAAATGGATTAATTGCATGGTATGTAAATTATACTTCAACAAAGTTGTTTTTTTTTTTAAAAAAGAGAGAGAGTTGATTCCACCAGGCCCAGAGATCAGCAGGGAGCTGTAGAAAAGTGGGTAAATATGGAATCTACTCTAAATTTTCATGCAACAGGAATTGGATGTTATCTGTCAGTAAAATAAAGAAGTCAATGATGATTCTAAATTAGAAAAAATCCCTGCAATACCATAACAAATTGGAGTGTGGGCAAAAAATTATAGTACATAGAAATCCCTGAAGAACATTAAAAAAAAATACAAGCACTCAAAAAAATAAATAAAAACTCCTTTCTAGTCCAAGAAAGAGAAAAAAAAAACAGTCAATAGCATGATAAATTCATAGATATATTTAATGAAAAATAAAGGACTCTAATACCTCCCATCAATATTATGATCAGGACATGGAATGCCAAGTAACAAGTATTGAACTCAACATTTCTCTGAAAGCAGTAGCCATGCAATCAAAGTAAACAGGAACAGAGCCAAAAAGATATTAACTTTTGGAAAACAAACCAGCATATGACACAATTAACCAGGAACACCCTTAGAATGCATAGGAAAATCCTGATTGCTCAGAAAATGTAGTAGGCACATAAATTATAATAATACAAAATAATTAACTGCCCTAAAGAGTTAGAAATTCTATTCTTATGATATCACTAGTGCAGCAAAATTGATATATTTCAGGAATGTAAGTTCATCAAGAAATTTACACATATATAAAGGCAATTTTTCCCTGAGCTCCACTTAAAAAAATGGTAAGAAAATATATCATGTTTCCCCATGGTAAGAGAGACTGTAACAGAGATTTTAATGCATGCCCATGTATTCTATGAAAATAGTGGAATTCTGATCCAAAAGTCAGATTTTGTAGATTCTTCCTGAGGTATTAATTGGAATATGAAATGGAGGAGTATCATGATCAACCTTAATGCACCTATCACATAGCTTCAAAACTTATCAACACAAGGGAAATACTGTTCTGTATATTTTCACAAATCTCTACTGACTATACATTTTAATGTAAATCCCATAATGACTCCTTGAACCTATAAATCCTTCAGTATATATCTTTAATGATATGGGGCTTTTTAAATATAATTATTATACCATTATCAAATCTAAAACAATTACTTCTCATTACTTAATATCTTCAAATATTATATTTTTAAATTGTGATTGCCATATATGTATATTTAAAAATCATGTTCTAAAAGAAGCCTGCCTATTTAAATAGATTAAATCTTTTAAGCCTCTTAGAATTCATGTTATATAGAGATAACTATATTATATTATGTCAGTATTCTTGAGTGTTATAATGCTTATTAACAGTAACAGTTATAACTACAATATACATGATGTCAAATTCAAACCAAAACTTTGATAACAATTATTGTTATTGTTTTAAATTTCCAATTGTGAAAGGCAAAATAATGACTTTCAACAACTAAAGCTTGCTATAGTACCTTCGCATTAAAAAAACTATTTTATAATATTTATTAAATATCAAATATTTAGTTAACTTGAGAAAATTAACTTGAACATTTACCTCTTTAAAAAGTGTTTTTTAGTTTTCACTATTAATAAAATAATTTCAAAGAATTCTTTAATGGAAACATTTATTTTTTCTTTGCAATAATATTTTAGGATAAATTGCTAGAAGAGTTTGTAAAATAAAAACCAATATGTATATATAAAATAATACATAGTTTTCAAGATATTCTTAAATATTGTATTCTTGCTTCTAGCAAAGACTACCTTGATTTTACTACAGTCTGTATGTATAAGTATGTGTGTGTGTGTATATGGATGGATGTGTGTGTATTTTTCACTTGAGAAGACAAAGGTGTCAAAACTAACCATTCAGTGAATAATGGTGATTTCAAGTAGTTTGTGCACTTTCAATCGTGATTGTTTGTATGGTTTGAAATATAATTTTACCAAGTTTCATAAAAATGCAGATATGTATGAATACATGGTTTTATCCCTACCCCATGGTATTTTTCAGTTTTGTATATTAATCTGTAAATTCATAAATCTCTGAATTGGACTTCCACATTTCTGTATTGTTCTCAGATCTGTTCAGCTGCATAAATACTTTTCTATGCTTACAATACTAATGTCTTTATATTCAGATTTTACTATTTCCTGATTTAATGCTGATCCTCGGTCCACATTAGGTAGTATTATGAATTGTAAGGCAGACTTTAAAACATATCCAGCACATGATGCATGTAAGATTAACATAAGCATTTCCAGTCAATTTGGGTTTTTTTTTGTTTCTGGGTTTCTTTTTTTTAATTTCAAAATGTTAAAGGGGTACAAATGTGTTTGTTACGTGGCTTGAGTCAGGGCTATAAATGTGCCCATCACCTGAATACTGTTGATGTACCCGTTAGGTGGGGTTTTGCCCCTCTCTGTTCACCCTTTTCCCCTGTTTGATTTTCAATGACGTTACTTCCCTGTATGCACTTGTATGCAAATTGGTTTATTCCAATTTACTAGAGAGTACATGTGGTATTTATGTTTTGCATTCTTGAGATACTTCACTTAGGATAATGGTCTCCAATTCCTTTCAAATTGCAGCAAACGGCATCCAGTCAATTTTGAATTTCTCCTAGCAAGGTTTTTATATACTTTGATATGTCAGCAAATTTTCTCCTTATTCTCTACAGAAATAAAGCTCTTTAGCACACCAGATACAGGATATTGCAGGGATGGAAGCAAGTAAGAAAATCACAACTGCTAGGAAAGAAATTTTTTATTACTATATAATAATTGTTTATTTTATGTCTAAATCATTGATTCTAAAAAGTTCGGTTATAATTTAATAATCTATTCAAGGCTCTTAGCATATACTGACACAGTGTGGGTTTTTTTTTATTTTTGTGTCATATTCAAGGCTACCTACATACAGTATGTTCTGATGTCAAATTTGCCAAAATTTTGCTAACACTTATTAATATTATTATTATTTCAAAACTTCCAAGTCTGAAAGGCAAAGTGTTGACTTTTCACCCAACCATTGCCAAAAATCTAAAAAAAACTTGTAGCAAAGGCAGTGAAAAGGAACAGAACAGTTCTGGAATGGCATGGAAAGCTAAGAGAACCAAATGTTCTGAAATTCCGTCAGATGAATCTAGTAGTGATAAAGATGAAAACAAAAACAAGGAAGAGTCTTCAGATAATAAGATAAAAAAAGAGAAGAAGTGGAGAGGAGCAAACAGAAAAGACATCTAAAAGAGAAAAACCTAATCAAAACCACAATAAGATACCCCCTAACCCCAGTGAGATTGTCCTCTATCAAAAAATCCCAAAACAACAAATGTTGAGGATGTGGAGAGACTAGAACACTCTTACACTGCTGGTGGGACTGCAAATTGGTGAAACCTTTGTGGAAAAGAATTTGGAGATTCCTCAAAGAGCTAAAAATAGAATTACCATTTGATCCAGCAATAGCATTATTAGGCATCTACCCAAAAGAGCACAAGACATTCTATTATAAAGACATCAGCACCCGAATGTTTATGGCAGCACAATT
>CAUYRT010048994.1:0-34861 GCA_963574885.1 Lepilemur ruficaudatus
TGCTGCAAAGACTTTACAGTGAGACAAATATCTGAAAGGTTAAGTAACAAATTGTAAAACGTTTATTGCCGTAAACTGCCTGGGCATCAGCACCACGTTTCCAAGGCAGTCACAAGCTACACAGCGATCTAACCACAGCTCCAACAAAACTTAATTTTAGCCATTACTAGTAACAAGGGATCTTCAGGATGAAATTGTTTTCTTCGATTTGCAGAAAATACAAAACCTTAATTTGAACACATGCTACTTAACCAATCACTTTTTATTCAGTTGAGATAAATTATAATGGAAAAATGCCTTATTTTGTAATGATCAAAAATAAGTTAATTGGCTTCTTGAAACCAATGTCCCCAAACAAGCTGCTTGGGCTTATATACCCAAACCAAGAAAACAGCAAAATCCAACAGGAATAAAACAGTGAAAGGTCACAGTTTACTTATTTCAAAAGGCAATACTAAGTACTGCCACTTTTTGAGCCCTTATTAAATTCAAGGGAAAATGCTAAGTATTTTACATGCATTACCTCATTTAATCTTCTCAATAACCCTATGAAGTGACTACCCCTATCATCTCCACCTGGCCAACAGCAACACTGAATCCTTTGTCATAACATCAGTGCAGCCTGGAATGGCAAACAACTGTACCTGATATTTCACTGGGAATTCTGTCATCCACTAAAGCGTTCACTGTGTTACAGTTCGTCCACCAGATGTGACACGTCACATAACTCAGGTGTACTACTTAATAAGCCAGTAATGGTAAAACACACCAAAATGGAGGCCAAAGGCACACCAAACCACCAGCATTTATCCATCCCAAGAGGATACAACAGACATGTTCTAGAAAGTAAACCACCAATGAAACTTAAAATTACAGGATTTTAGAGCTGGAGGGATCTTAAAGGTTATGTAATACTTGAGACTGAGAGGCACCAACTTCGTCAGTGTCCCCCAAGGAGTTAGGGACAAGCTACAAACTCACTCCTGACTCACGTCCTACACTCTTTCCACTATCCTGGGCACTGCCTGGTCTGTGACCCCAAAATGTTATGTAAGCCTCTCATTTCTACCTCTTAACCACCACATCTTTATAAATAAAGCACACAGTTTGGCTGATCTACGGTTTCACTTGCCCTTTAATCCATTCACTCCCCAGAAATGCTAAGAGAAACAGCTGCCATTAGGACGATACCGGAGGCAGCAGGAGGAAGCCTCAGGCAAAACAGCCAGCTCACAGCAGTTTTCCGTGGTGTCTCCGCCAGCTTATCACACAACTGTCCTTGTTAACTTCAGCAGGGAGCAGATACGGAGGACTAAAGGGGGGGCGGGCAACGCCTGCACTTTGGAGGACTACGGACTCCTTGCCAGGAGTCGCTCCAGGCTCACTGGGAGAAGGAAGCAGGATGTAGAAGAACCACACCAACAAATTAATGCCTGGGCAAGCTACTTACTCTCTCTGAGTCTCTATTTACTTTATCCATAAAAAAAGGAGTAATATCAATACCTTATACCTCCTATGGTAACTGGAAGCATTAAAGGGGATAATATTTCAAAGAACAAAGCCTGGAACAGTGTGCTTCCCACTACACCCTAGGTGTGCGATGGGGTCTCCTTCCTAGAGTAAAAATAAAACTAATAAAAAATAGAGCAGCTCCTCAGTCACACTGGCCATATTTTCAGTGTTCAACAGCCACATGTGGTTAGCATGCTGGCCAGCACACACAGGACACTGTCATTACCACAGCGAGTCCTACTGTACGGAGCTATCCCAGAGTCTTCCTCTCCCTCATCGAAGTCCAGACTTCAACAAACAATAGTCCTGTAGAATTTTCTTCCTAAATTGCTCTCTAATCCACAGCCTCTGCCACTGCTTTAAAGCTCTCACTTGTCTGACTCTGAAAGCCATCTGCTTCTAGTTCCAGCCCTCTAGTCCCACACTGTCTGCAGAGGGACATTTCTGACACATGTGAACTTGTCTCTCAACAGCTTTCCATTACTGTGAAATATGTATTTAGTCTTCAACCCCCCTCCTCCTGTCACACAACTCCTAAAATCCTGGGAATCTCCAAAGTGACATCTTTTTGTTTGCTAGTGTGTTTACAGCCCCTAGGCAGCTTCAGGATGGGGACTGGTCACCAGAAAGACCCAGGCAAGATAAGAAGGCTGACACTTTCAGCCCCACCCTGGGGGGACCTGGGGGTGTTAAGGCTAAATTGATCACTAAGAGCCAGTACTTACCAGTCATGCCTGTGTAGTGAAGTCTCCATAAAAGAACCAAGAGGACAGGGCTGGGAGAGCTTCTGGATAGCTGAACCCGAGGCTGACCTGCCAGGGGAGGGCAAGGAGGCTCCTCACCCGTTCCTTCCGCTTCACCTGCCCTGGGCATCTCTTCGTCGGTATCATCTGTAATATGCTTTATAATAAACCAGTACACGTTTCCCTGAGTTCTGTGAGCTGCTCTAGCAAATTAATCAAACCTGAGGACGGGGCTGTGGGAACCCCGACTTCCAGCTGGTCGGTCAGAAGTTCTGGAGGCCTGGACTTCAATGTCTGAAGGCGGAGCAGTCTTGGAGACTGAGCCCTCAACTTGCGGGATCTGACACTGTCTCCAGGTAGTGTCCAGATTGAATTGGAGGACACCCAGTTGGTGTCTGGCACAGAATTGCTTGCTTGCTGGTGGGGAGAAACCCCTCCCGCTTTGGTCACAGAAGCCTACAGATGGTTGCTGCCGAGTGAGAGGACAGGGAGAAAGCACACGGAGCGCAGTTTTCCACACTCGAACATTCCTCCAGGTGCCAGCCCAGCCCGATCTTCGCCCCTCTCGGAGACTCAGCCTGTCCGCGACCTGCGCCGCTACGCTCCGTGTGCACCTCCCACGTGGACATCAGACACACAACCACCCCGGCGAAGCTCTCGCAGGGGTGGAGATCCTGCGACCTTGGGGACACATGTGACATTCTGGATCCTTTAATTCGGCCTTTTGACTAAATCCAAAGTTTACAGAACAAATCCCTTTATTAAAAGAATCAAAAGGATCTGTTCTGTGAAGTTTGGATTTAGTCTAGGGGCCCCACCTGGGGATGTGGAGGGCCACATGTGGCACTGAGGACACAGTTCCACACCCTGCCAAAGGCGACACATGCCCTATGGCAAAAGGACAAAACCTCACAAAAAAGTACCCATGTCAATCCCCAGGCTCAGACAGGAAAGAGACGGAACACCAGTCTTCTGTGCCCCGGCCTTCACAAGCTTAGCCATGCTCCAGGAGGCCTCGGTCCCCAGTGTCATCACCTTGGTCCAGGTCACCCTCATCTCTCACAGGGTCTCACTTCCTCCAAACAAGTCTCCCCACCACAGCCAGACTGGTTGTTCAAAAGCACACACACAAACCACCTGTCCTCCTCAAGTCCCGCGATGGCCTCCCAGTCCCTTAGCTTGCCAAATCCTCCACCCGGCTGCCGAAGCTGGCTTGCTCCAGTCCCTACTCGGCTGCAGGCCCTCTTTCTTGCCACTCCCCAAACCCCGCACTATGCAAATCTCCCAGGTCCTTCCATTCTGGTCTCTACAGGGAACACTTCCTCACTCCTCCCTGCTGACCAACTCCCACCTTCCTCCAGGGCAGCTGGACATTTCTCAGGGCAATGGCAGACGTAGTCATTGCAGAAACGGCCAAGGGCACGATAAGCCTCAGAGAGCGAAGCTGGGTTCTCTTTGCTTAAGACTCCCTCCCGCACTACCCTTGGAACGTTTTTCACCAAGGGAGACAAAACATCTCCAGCCTCACCCCACCCCCCCATGAAGCGCTGCTCCGGCCACAAGTCTCAGATTCCAGAGCTGGTGTGCTTTGGCATGCCTCTCTGCCTTTCCACGTGCTGTCTGTCTCCTTTGCCTGGAATGACCCTGGCAAACTTCTCCTCAACTTCAACCTTCAAGAATCAGCTCACCTGTTACCTATCACCTCCTCCATCCTCCGCCCAAGAAGCCCTCCTTAACATTTACCCCTTCCCAAGAATCCCACCTGGTCTCAGCTAGGCTACCATCAGGTAAAAACAACTACTTGTCTAATTGATCCTTCTAATTAGGCCCTGACCGCAGTCTGTTTCTCCAGTGCCAATCCTGGAACCCAGCAGGCATTCAAAAAAATGCCAGTTCCATGAATGAAAAAATTAAGACCCAGAGACAACCTGAAAGCATCCTGATGTGCCCTAACCACTCACTGCTTACTTCTGTCTCCCTCCACCACATGAGATCACCTGTCCTCTAGACTGTCCAGTGAGGAGGCCCTCAGTCTCACCAGAGCATTAAAAGTTAAACACTGTCCCTGCTTTGGCCTCAATGCACTAGTAAACACAAAGGCACACGCATGCACTGAGATCACACCCCACGTTTGGTTACAAAGCGGTCCTCAAGCGATCTGTTACACGCATCTGCTTCTTTTAAATTATCCTTAAGAATTCACAAACCCTGGGGATACTTTCACGGATGCCGCACAGGTCCGGGCCGCGAGTTTGAGAAACTCAGCCCTGAGATCAGTGCAGAGAGGAAGCTAAAGGGTCTGAGCTCCTCAGGGTGGGTGGCAGAGGGAGAAAGGGAGGCTGAGAACGGTGGGATGGGGGCCCCGGGGATCTCGGCGGGGCTAATGACATATGCACCCGGGGCTTCCAGCCAGGAAAGCGGGGGGAGGCCTCGGGACGGAGGGCCCTGGGGGAATCTTGAACGTTTCTGGAACCAAGAGTTCTCAGGGGTCTCAGGGCCCTGAAGCGGCCGAGTCCAGGGAAGATCTTTTAGAGTTTCGGGGCTCCAGGGTCTCGAGGTTGTAGAGGCCCAGAGGCGGCCGTGAACCCCCAGAGGGTCTCGGGGGCCAGAGCTCCTGGAGGGGCCGGGCGGATCCTGCGGGGGTCTCGGGGTCTGGAGGGAATGTTGAACGGCGTGAGAGGAACCGAGGTGTGTCGGGGTCCTGAAGGGCAGGGGCGGACCCTGAGGGTCTCGGGGTCCCGGGGCTGCCCGCCCCGCCCCCTCACCTGCGGCGCCGGCGAGCAGCTGGTCCGAGGTCCCGCCGCCTCCTCCTCCGCGGTCGACAACGTCGCGGGGTCTCAGCGGCCGCGCGCCCCCCACGCTGGGCGGAGCCGGAGGGGACGGTCCTCGGGGAGGGGACTGCGCGCGCACCCGGGGCGGGAGCCGGAGCCGGAGCCCGAGCGGACGCCGCACCGCCTCCAGCAGCCGCTCCACGTTAGCCGGCCGCGGCGCCGCCGCAATGCTGTTCCCCGCGCGCCCACCCTCGCCGCGCGAAGGTTCCGCCCAGAAACCAACGGCCCCGGCGGCCGGGGGCCCCGCCCCGGGAGGAGGGCGGGGCCAAGGTGCGCGCCCCGCCCCCGCAGTCTCCGGCGCAGGCGCAGTCGGGGGGACGGCGGGCTGCCGGGCTTCGGCAACTGCGTGCGAGGCTCAGTCTGGCGCAGGCTGCCGCCGCTCTCCGTGCGCTCATCCGCGGGTGGGGACGGGCGCACGCTGCGGGACGCGGCGCGCGTTCGGTGCGGTTGGAAGCCCCGCTCTGCAGCTGCGTCCTGCACCGCACTCGCGCGGTCTCCATCCTCAGCCCCAGGCGAGCCTGGACCTGGGGTGGCTCTCAGTCCCCAAACTGTCCCCTCCCCAGCCCTGCTCTCTTTCCTCCAGAGAGCGCGGCACTCAGTGCAATTACGCACACTTGTGACTGTCTCTCTCCTTTCTCGTGAGTACCGGCACCTTGTCCGCCCTGTCCCGCTGGCGTCCCCCGAAGCGAGCGCCGGGCTGGGCACGCCGTGGGTGCCCAGATGTGAAGGTCTCCCCCGGCGCTCTCCCCGCATCCAGAAACACTCTCCTCGGAGGCTGAGAGTGGGACCAGCTCAGGTTCCGATCCGGTGAGGCCCTGTGACTCCTGAGTCTGTAACACGGGGGCGATCCCAGCACTCCCCTCTGGGGGTGTTGAGAGGACTCGGTGAGGCCACGCGGGGCGGGCAGCGGGACGAGTGTCCCCGGTGGTCTTACTACGTGGGTGGTCCCGCCGCCCCTTTCTCTGCCATTTGAAGCCTTTCCCTTCTCCAAACACGACCCAGTGGAATCAAAGCCACTTCCTCTTCCCAGCCTTCCCCGCCCTGCCCAAGCCGGAGTTAATTATTACTTCCTCTCTCCTTAGCGCCCTTTTTTCTGCCTGATTTTAGAGTTGGCTGTTAACATCTCCCCCCACCCCGGCTCACAAGGAAGCTCGCGTTTTGTGACAGAAGCTGGTCTTGAGCGTTCGGCAGCCTGTGAAACTGGGGATGCGGGCAGAGCCCTGAACACTGTGGGGGCAGTGACTTGGGGGGTGGAGAAGGCAGTCGCTGGCCTCCAGTGTGGAGCTAGGCACCTGCCTGGGCACTGGGCGTGTGCTCCTTTGTTTAGTCATGCAACACCCGTATGAGGAAGGCATCTTCATCTTCCTTGTTATTCCAATTTCACAGAAGGGGAAGCTGAGGCCTAGGCAGGTCCTCCAGGCAGTTCCACGCCCCAGTCCACACATTTAACCCCTACAGCTCTGCATCCCCTGGATGTGCGATTTAAATGCAATGCATTTCAATTCATGAGCACCTGCTCCTGCACTGAGTGCTAGGACCCTGCACCTGTGGGAGACAGGGCCCCTGGCCTCAAGGGCCCCTCCAGGCCCCAGCAAGGGCCTTGACAAATGGGAGCCTACGGGCTAGGTGCTGCAGAGGCCAGACCCACCCCCAAGGTGCAGGGGACCCAGGTGGGACATCCTCTAAGGGCGTGGGCAGGGAGCTGGAGTACTCACAACCTCCAGCCAAGTTCAGCCCATTCAAGGCACAACCCGAAGTCTCCCATCCCCTCCACCCAAAACTCAGCTAAGCAGCCTTGCAAAGACAAGAACAGCTGAAGGGACACCTTGGGAACAAGGGACTCTCCTTTCCCCCTATACTCAAGAGAGACCTGACTTCTATCAGGTTGTGGAAAATTACTGAGAGGCACTGCCCCCAACCACCTTGACCAGTCTGATGGGTAAGTGGATGGACCTGGCAGGTTGGCAAGTGGCTGGTGTGGTGATGGTGTGTGCATGCGTGTGATGTGTCACTGGGCGCTGCGGGGTGTTCATGTCCTAGCCTTCTGTGTGAGCACGTCTCATGCAGCGTGTGTCAAACAAATGAGTGTGTGTGTGCATGAAACAACAAGGCTTGTTCCCCAGAGCCCAGGGACCAGACCCCACTCATCTCTGTAGCAAAGATGCTGTTGGGGACAGGGCTGAGCAGTGAGGGATTAGCACATTTCGAATGCACATTCTGCTTATTGAGCACCTACTATGTGCTAAGTGTGAGTCTCTAAACTCTTCCCAGGCACCTTTCTTCACGCTCACTGCCACCCTATGCAGTAGGTATCATGAATCTCCTTTAACGACTGAAAAAACAGGCTCAGAGTACTTAAAGTAACCAGTCCAAGTTACTTGGAATTGCTGCTGGGGTCTGTCTGGCTACAGAAGGGGCTTTGTGCTGTCAGAAAGCAGATAGCTGACAGATTCACAGGTGAGCACCTACCTGGTAGGACACTAGGCGCTATATGCTATATGACAATTCTTCCAGGCTAGAGAGGAAGTTGTTGCTTTATTACACAGAAAGACCCACATCATATATAAATGCCCTGCACTGGTGTATAGGCCGGGCATGCACATATCATGTGCCCTTGGACCACACCCCACAGAGCTAACACGCACCGTACACTATAAACCCTCACACATCGTGTGTTGTTACACATACATGCTGTAAACATGTGAATGGAAAAGGAACTAATTAAGACTTTTGGAGCCTCCACCCATGCCCATATCAATTTCATACAGAAACTCTTCTGCTGCTCCCGCCTCTGGGCAGGCTGGCAGGAAGGGCTGTGATGCCAGTGCTGGGGAGCAGTTGGGGGGTGTAGCTGGTAGGAGAAGGGAGGAAGGCCGGCACCTTGGAAAATTCTCTCTGGCCCTCATTCTCTGCCATCAGCTCTGCCCACCCCCCAGACCTCACCAGTGCCTCAGCTCAGGCCTCCTTTCCACTGGCCTGAAAGCTGGCACCAGGCTGCTCTGAGGTCCCCACTCACCAACCTATGTCCTCTACCCCCTGCAGCCATGGTATGGCCAGGAGGACTGACAGAGCACTGCACAACAACCAAATATGCACCGAGCACTCACTGTGCCGGAAGCTAAGGACAGCTGCCCTCATGGCTCTGACAGTGCAGTCAACCAGTCAACCAGGAAACCGACAACAGACCCAGGTGTCAGGGCGTGATGAGGCTGTGAGGAAAGATGAAGTTGTGCAAAAGACAGATGCTGCTACAACAGGGGAAGGCACAGAATGGAAAAAATTTGTAAAACATACGTCTGACCGAGGACCTAATTTGGAATATATAAAGAACTCACAGTTCAATAATAAGGTAAATGACCCAGTAAAAAAACTCGGTAAAAGATTTGAACACATGCTTTTCCAAGGATATATGGATAGCAAATAAGCACCTGAAAAGACACTCAATATTATTATTCATTAGGGAAATGCAACTCAAAACCACAGTGAGATGCCACTCACACCACCAGGATGACCAAGAGTGAAAAGGTTTGACCATGCCAAGAGCTGGCAAGGATGTGGAGGAACCGGACTTCCCACCCGCTGCAGACAGGAAAGTAAAGTGCTACGACCACTGCACACCTGTCACAATGGCTAGAATAAAAATAGTGACAACACCAAACGCCAGTGAGGATACAGAAAAACTGGGTCACCCATACGTTGCTAGAGGGAATGTAAAATTGGGCAGCCATTCTGGAAAATAGTTTGGCCATTTCTCTTAAGACTAAACATCCAGCCTGGCACGGTGGCTCATAGCTGTAATCCCAGCAGTTTGGGAGGCCAAGGTGGGAGGATCACTTGAGGCCAGGAGTTTGAGGTTACAGTGAGCTATGATCACATCACTGCACTCCACTGCACTCCACATCACTGCACTCAGCCTGGGAGACAGAGTGAGACTCTGTCTCTATTAAAAAATAAAAAGTAAATATGGGCCAGGCACGGTAGCTCACGCCTGTAAATCCTAGTGCTCTGGGAGGCCAAGGCGGGAGGATTGCTCAAGGTCAGGAGTTCGAAACCAGCCTGAGCAAGAGCGAGACCCCGTCTCTACTAAAAATAGCAAGAAATTACTTGAATAGCTAAAAATATGTAGAAAAAATTAGCCAGGCATGGTGGCACATTCCTGTAGTCCCAGCTACTCGGGAGGCTGAGGCAGGAGGATCACTTGAGCCCAGGAGTTTGAGGTTGCTGTGAGCTAGGCTGACGCCACGGCACTCTAGCTTGGGCAAGAGAGTGAGACAACTCTGTCTCAAAAAAAAAAAAAGATTGAGATGTCTAAGATGCAGATAAATATGTGTTATCTGGGGCTCCAGAGAGATCTGGGTAACATGTCAGATATTTGAATAATTGGCACACAAATTATGGTTGGAATCAGACCATGTCCATGTGTGCTTATGTGAAGAATCTTACTCAGAAAGATATGAAAAGTGAAAGGAGGTTGGGAGGGAATGAGGGGGGAATCCCCTGATAATACCAACGTTTTAGGGATGGCAAAGGAGGAGCCCTGTGTAAATGGGAATGACAAAGATTTACTAGAAAAGCAGAAAGAAAATTAGGGCATTTATAGGAAATCATTAGGAAATGAAAAAATTTGAAGAATTGGTATGTTAACAATGTTAAATGCTGCAGAAATGAAATATAATAAGTTTATACAGATGAGTCCATTGCCAAGTATATGAACAGGCAATTTGTAGAGTAAGAATAAGAAAACAACCAATAAACATGAAAAATGCCCACTCATACTAGGAATCAGGGAAACGTCAATTAAACAAATAATGATAATGTTGCCTATGAAATTCAAAAAAAAAATTTAATTGATAAGATTCCAGTGATGACAAAAGTAGAGAGAATCAGACATTTATACTACTGATGGGAGTCTAAACTGGTGCACTCATGTTGCAGAAAAATTTAGTGTCACCTATCAAAATTTCAACTATATGCCACCTTTGGTATTTTGTCTTCCTTGCAATTATATACAAACATACTGGCACAATTGCACCCACGACAAGATTCATTATAGTTTATAATAACAGAAGTTGGAAATAACCTACAAATATCAATCAATAGGAGGTTAGATTAATAAATTATGATATAAACAAACTGTGGAACAATGTGGAGCTATGATACAGAACGAGACAAAACAGAATGTATTGATTTTAGATCAATTTTAGATTCCTTTTGAGATTTTACAGGAATTTTAGATTCCTTTTAGAGGAATAATATATTGTTGAGGAAAAAATGATGGACAAATATATATAATATACTTTTATTTTTGTTAAAATCTGTGCATGTGGAGAAGGCTGTGTATAACAAGGTTGTTTGTGCATATAAAACATTGCGAGAGGATTTACATAAAACTGGAAACAAGTGTCTAACTTGGGGTGGGGTGGAGAGTTTAGATAGAGATTTTGTCCTTTATTGTTATTAGATGATTTTACAATAATTACGTGTTTTTATTTTCATCTGTCACTACATGTTCAAAAGGAGTAAAAGTTCCATTGGATTTGATAAATCATCAATTTTGAATGAATCATGGGAGAAAACATCAGTTTGCACTGAGTTGAGAAATAAAAGTGAAGAAGTAGAATGGGAGTCTACAAGTTTACAAAACAAGGTGAATAGTGTGAAGAAGAGGCAAGAGCAACTTCTGGACTGGCCAAGGCTCATGGTCCCCCCCTCCTCCCAAGCCTGGCATTGACATCCCACCACTGCCCCTGCCGGCCCATGCCCAAGAGCACGGTTCACAGCGCTAAAGCCAACAAAGCCAAGGCAGACCACAAAGAAGGACCACAGTTTATCTTTTGAGCCCCCTCCTGCAAAGCGAGAAAGCTGGCCTAAAAAACCTCCAAAAAGAAAAGAGAGAAGATACCTCAAAAAGGGAAAAAGGAGAAATGACCCCATAAAGAAAAGAGATACCAAATAGACCATGCACAGAAGGCTGAAAGTGCTGAAGATGTCACACGAGGTCTGTGCATTTTTGATACATGGGTACTTCTATAACTGTATTATTTGAAATTCTGTTTTTTCATCAAGTTTTATAAAATGTAGTTTGGGTTGACTTTGTTTTAAAATTATGTTATTACAGAATGCTTCATTGTTTTGGAAAATGTCACCAATAGAATGTCTCAGATGCAGATGGGGAAAATAACTTTCCTTTCTAGTTTTTTGGAAGAATTTTTGGTTCCCAAGAGGAGGGCTTCCCTAATGTTAACATGCATCAGCCATTCTGCAAGAAAGTCTTGGTGTGTAGGGAAACTAAAATTTGCTTTTATGTTCTTCTCTTCCTTAAACCCAAATATGCCCTTCCAAATTACATGTAGTGGACACCACAGTAAGGCAAACTGGACCTCCCAGTGACAAAATTGAAATAGCATCACTCAAGCTGTGGTTTCCTTTTTAGATTATGGAGATTGAGAATTCTGTAGCTTTTGTATTGTTTAATCACAATTCAGTTTGACTCATGAAATGTCAATGAACTAATTGAAATGTCAACCCTTACTGTAAACCAGGGTTTCTCACACTATTGTCGACACTCTGGGTTACAGAATTCTTAATTATTTGTTGTGAGGGGCTATTCTGTGCATTGCAGAATGTTGGCAGCATCCCTGGCCTCTACCCATTATGTGCCAGTGGCACCTCCTGGCCCCCGTTGTGACAACCAAAATGTCTCCAGACATTGCCAAATGTCCCATGGGGGGCAAAATCACTGTCAGTTGAGGATCATTGCACTGAACTCCCTGTTTAGAATATCAAAGACATCACTGGGTTTTTTGGTGACTTTTTATTTTTTGTGTCCATGGAGGAAGGGAGTTTAAAAGTTGTTATATTCTATTATTGATGATCTGCCCCTGTCATGCTTAAAATACCATGGCTGTTTAAGAAAATTATATTTAATAAAGCCAGTTGCAGTTTTAAAACATTGATGATTAAGGAAAGGAGAGCAATGGTGGTAACTGGAAGCTGTGGGAAAAGAGGGAGAGGTGGTGAAAAACTTGTCACTGGCCCCAGGGATGGTTTTGATTATTTCTAAGATGGAGAAGGAGGAGGCACTTGAACACATGTGCAGACCAGAAAAGAGTCAACAGAGAAGATAGAGCTGAAAATAAGGAAAAGTAAGGGGATAATTGGTGGGACACATTTTTTTTTAAGAGATAAGATCAGTAGTCTCCATAGCACCAACGGACCAGGTGCACAGTACCAGGGATACCTCTTTCACTAAGATTGGGTGACAATACATGCAGGTCTATAGGTTGGGGACCACATCTGCTATTACCTTGGCACATGGAACACAGGGGCTTAGGTTATTTGCCATAAGATGGAGTAAAGCCACTGCAAGTAGGGGCCAGCAGAAAACGGTGACCGTTGAAATGGCCATTCTGGGGAATTGGAAAGAAAGCTAACCAAGAAGGTGGCAGTAAGGATGTTTTGGACCCAGCTGAGGTTGGAGCCCATGAATCAAGCACCAGCCCATCTAGTGATGAGTTCCCCAGTAGAACACAGTGTGCTGGAGGGAGCTCACAGCAACCCTTCCCCACTGGGGCTCTAGCAGTTTACTGTAAGGACACGGTGTGAATCGGTTCAACAGTGACACTGACTGAGCCATGTCAGCCCGACCATGGCAGTGCCTTCACAGACGAAGTACAAAGTGAGCCTGAACCAAGGCAAACATGCCATTGATCTTTCCCTCTGTGTGGCCAGAGTGCCATCTTCGCCTTAGTGCTCTTTCTTAGAAGACGTCCTACCCCACAGGACTTGGTTGCCTTTCTCTTCTTGGCTCACTCTTTACTTTCCTTCTGTTCAGATTGGATAAGGCCGCCAGTCTATTCTGGCCATCTGATCACCACTTGTGTATTTACATATGTAGATGGATATTTATGCAACTCACATTTATTCTGGTCACTTTTTTTCTGTCACTGGAAGAACAAATATAGTTTTATGTCTCATCCTGCCCAATGAACATACTTGAAGCACAGAAAAGCCCAGAATACACTGGAGAATAATCAGCCTGTGGATGTGGCCAGATGTGATAATGTCTTTTCCCAGGCATGGAAGTTAAATTATTCCTGGGAATCGGCTCTATGAGAGTATTCTTTGAGTACATTCCCTCATACTCGAAGAGCCCGAAACCCATTCAGAATCAATTCATTCACAAGGTCCAAACCATTGCATGCGCCTGAATTAAAAATGGGATAATACATTAGCATTGAGCGCATGCATGCTCTATGTAGCACATCTGACGACCTTCTGAGAACTGGAAGTCAGACTGATACAGTCTAACACCACTTACAACATTTTCTATGGGAAAATGTGTTCTGAATGCCAAATAATCAATATTACCCAGGCTGCTTAGGCCTTTGTGGAAGACCTTTGAGAGGAGAAAGCCAGCTGTCCGGTGGGAGCTAAAGCCACGCTCTAGGAGATTATGCAGCAGGCGGGACGAGGAGGCAGTGAGGGTGGCCCAGATGTGAGTGCTGTGTACTGTAGGCACCCCAGATAACACATTCCAAACTCAGTGGCACCTTCTTCAGTGCTGCCAAGAACTCTTTCACTTGTTCCTGGTTAGCTCCCCTCTCCTAGCCTCAGACACGGTTACAGGCCTTCACAAACACCCTCAAGCAGCCCATCACAACCTATCTCCCTTTCTAAGTTGATGATCTTGCCTACTGCACAGATATGACTGAGGCATCAATCGTAAAAATCAGTCAGCTGCCTGCCCTGCAGAAAAATAGGTCTATGTAGGCCACCTTAACCTTGCTTCCACCCGTTTCAGAAAAAAGTAGTGTCTGCCTATGGTGGTAGCCATAAGGAGGTTTAGCTCACTCTCATTTTTGAAAAGAAACAAAACCTTTCTTGAGTCTATTCTCCTCTCTCCTTCCTGTAAAAATCTGGTTATTTGAAAGAAGAGTCTGCAATCACTGTTTCTGTCCCCTAATCTCCTATCCAGGACACACAGGTAGCTCTGCCCTCCTTGAGCCCCCGAAAGTATGACCTGGTGCCAAATCCAATGGCCGTTTTTAGCCCTCATCTTCCCAGGCTTCCGCTCAGCATTTGACCCATTTATCATTCCTCCCGTAGCACTTGATGTTCTATTGTTCTCCACGACACCACTCCTATTTTCTTTCTCCTGCTCTGATTCTATTTCTTGTGTTCATTCTTTTTATTGATATTTCCCAAAATTGTGTTTTTTGTCCTTTTCTCTTCTCACATGTGGTCCCTAAATAGTTTACTGTTTCTCTGTGGCTTAATCTATACCATATCATGTTATTCATGAGGGAATTTTTCTAATATCAAGAAGAAAAAGTTGAGATAGATACAGATATATGTATAGTTATGTAGATATAGATATAAACATAGATATACACGCACATGCACATACATAAACATAATTGACTTATCTGTCTAAATATGGACCAAATCTATCTATTAATATTTCATTCAGTTATTGCCCTAACAACTACAGCTTCACAAGGGTGGCATATTTTTTGTACATTTGAGAATGTTGGGTTTTTCTTTCCCCTTGTACAAAATAACAACCAGAAATGCTTATAGATTCTTGGGTCATAATCTGCACCCTCTCTAACCTTATTGGTATTATTTTCTGACTCTTTTGAGACATAAAATAAAACTTCCAGGCCTGGCCTTGCCAGTGGTGCTCCCTTACCCAGCTCTCTGGCTGCGGGCTCACCACCACTCACCTCCTGGACATAGCGCTCCCTCCTGGGACACTGAGCCTGGAGGCTGTCCTTGCTCACCTTCACTCCTGTCCAATCTGGACATTTTATCTGTAACAAGCAAGGTGACCCAAAGATGGCTTCCTGCCACATCACTAACACTTGCCCAGGTTTCCATTTATTTCGTATTTCCATGGTCTCTTCTATGGAAATAAGGAGGGGGGTGGTTAGATGCAGGACTCACGTTACTAGTCACCATTTGACTAAAAAAACTTGTATTTACGCTTTAAATTAAACTTGATCCTTATGCTACAGTCTGAATGTTTGTGTCTCCCCAAATTCATATGTTAAAATCCTAACTCCTAAGATAATGACATTAGGAGGTGAGCTCTTTGGGGGGTCATGAGGGTGGAGCCTTCACGAATGGGATTAGTGCCCTTACTAAAGAACACTAATAGAAAAGAGAGCTTCCTCCTCACCCCTTCCACTGTCTGAGGACACAGTGAGAAGGTGCCGTCTACGAGCTAGGAAGCAGGCCTCACCAGACACTGAATCTGAGGGTGCCTTGATCTTGGACTTCCCAGCCTCCAGAACTGTGTGAAATAAATTTCTGTTGTTTTGAAGCTATACCAGTCTACGGTATTTTGTTATAGCATCCAGATGAACTAAGACACCCTATTTCTGCCTTTTACTTCAATTCAGTTAACTTTTGGGGGGAGGGTATTTTACTAATCCTTTTAAAGATCCTGTGTTGCAAAGAATTTAACTTCATCCAAAGAGAGATCTGGCCTTTGCCCTTGGCTTCCAGGAGGTAATCTCTAAGCCCTTGGAATGTCATGCCTGATAGGAATGTCTTTGTTTGCCAGGGAGCATTGTACTAGCCAGATGGTAACCATGTGATTTAGGGTGGGAGTTTTGGGTTACACTGTATCAGCCCAACCTCCTGAAGGGCTGAAAACTGAGATCAGCCAGATGGGCAGTTAACCGTGCCTACATGAGGGAACTCCAATTCTGACTCTGGACACTAAGGCTTTGATGAACTTCCCTGATTGGCAATACTCCATATGTATTGTCACATATCATCACCAGCAAGAGTTAACACTGTCCATGACTCCATGGGCAGAAGACAACTGGAAACTCTCTCTTTGGAACCCACCTGGACTCTGTTTCTCTGTCTCTTCCCTTGGCTGATTTTACTCTGTATCCTTTCCCTGTAAGTAACTGTATGAGCATAGCAATCCTTTTGGGAAGTCCCTGAACTTGCAAATTAATGTCAGAAGTGAGGGAGTTCTCGGGAATGTCCCCTAACTTTGCTATAGGCTAAACTTCACAGACTCTTCCTGGAGGTTGAGGACGCGTAGAAAGAGGTGTCATTGCCTCCTCCCCTTTGGGATCTTACAAAATTGCAGTCACACTCGATCATCAGAAGCAGAGATTCATAACAAGGGAGTTAAAACTCTTGACCTCTCTGTGGTGGTGGCAATGTACTGTAAGAGATTAACATTCACAGATATTACACTATTCTCTTGGTCACCCTCCACCACCTCCAATATTTAAGCAGACCTGTTTATAACTCTGACTATGCTGTTAAATTCTCAGGAAGTAAATTTCTTGCATGTTCCAGTAAAAATACCATCTCCCATCTCAGTGTTGGTCTTTAACATCATGCTTTCCCACTTAGTTCTTGCAGGAGTTTGTACCCTACTTCAGACTACTTCAGACCACTTTGCATGATTTTCTAAGCACAATTTTCTGTCTTACAGACATTACTATATCAGTTGACAAACAAAATACACTGTTCAAGATTAGATGGCATACCTTTTTGGGGTGTGCTACACACCAGGGATATAGCACACTCTTTGAGAACAACTACTCTGTTAGAGGCACAGAGTCTTCTTCATCTTCAGTCCTCACTGGGGGACTTGGGATGAGAAATGTGGATGATAGAGCAGATGTAGCTTAAGGAAGGGTCAGAAAGAGGGAAAATAATAGCTAGAGGTGTACAGGGAATGAGCATACCCAGAGAAGGGGAAAAATCAGGAAGTAAGGGCACATGTAAGAGGAGAACTCGCGAAAAAGCTAAAATAGGTAATGGAGCAGGGTAATGGGAGTATTTAAGATTACACTGGCTGTTGTACTTGTTAAGTGCTTTCTAAGAGTCCATTCCACCCAGCAATGTCCAGGAGGTAATGTGCTTCCCATCCCTGGAGGAATTCAAGTAGAACAAGATGGCCACTCAAAGGGGATGCTGTGGGTAAGATTTGTGTCTCTTCTAAGACTGAATTTTTCTATAGTCACTAATATTCCTACGTGGGTTTTTCCCATGAGTTTCCACTGCAGTGGATTGCATTCACTTGCCTGGTTTAGTGTGGAGTCACTTCTGTCTGTTAGTCACAGCAGGTCAGGGGCACATGACAGGAGGTTCTCTCAACATGCTTTCCATTCCTAGTATTAATTCGATATCATCTTCAGCTTAATGTGCTAACACAGCCTGTCTTTTTATATCATAATATAGTGTTTTATATCAAAACCACCCTTAATTTCCACAAAATAGCCCCCAAACTGCTTTGTAAATCTGTTTATAATAATTTGCACAGCCACTAAGCAACTGACAAAATGTTGAGTCTCTACAAAGCTGCCCCCAACCTTTTTTCGAGAAATGTTTATATTGTGTCTGGTCTACAATGGGTGGTGTGAACCTCATGGAAGCAGAACCAGGTGCAGCAGGCATCTTTGTGTCTGTCATCTCCCCCACACCTTCACTAAGCCTGGCACGTGCCAGACAGGGTATCTGAGATGAGGTGTCCATAAAGGGTGCTGTGGCCCACCTGAAGGGACCAGGTGGCTTGTCTGTAGTGGAGAAAGCTAGAACATCAACACTGAAGACAGAGGGCAAGAGGAGAGATGGTCCAGGCATGTGGCTCACCAACATTCCTCACTGAAGACTGAGACTGGGACTTCACCTATTTATCCCTAGCACCTAATCCACGGCCTGGCCTTTTATAAGTTATCAGAAACTGTTTTAAATAAGTTAATTAATACCTAATGAATTAATGATAAATGAATTAATCATAGCTAAAGTTTACTGAAGACTTACTAGGAGATAGCCCCTTATGCTATTTTAATATGGATTATCTCATTGAATACTTACAATCTTGTGGACTAGGAGCTATGGTTCTCCCCATTTCCCAAATGAGAAAACTGAGACATAAAGCATTAAAGTCAACTTGCCCAAGGCCAAACAAGGAGTTAGGGACTGAACCAGGACTCAAGTCTGGGCAGTGTGGCTGAAGCATCCACGTGCTTACGCACGTACCAGGTAACACCGCCAGAGGGGGGGAGGGGCAGGGAGTCAGCAGCTAAGACTGCAGGAAGGCTGTGTGTGAGGAACGAGGAGTATGGACAGTCCTTGTTATATGGATTGACAGTGAGCGCACTGGACATTTCTTCAGCACTCCTGCCTTCTTTCTGCCCCATCTTCTCAAAGGGGCTAAACAAAGAGATTTCAGAAAAAGCTTATTTTCTCCTCCAACCAAATATGAAATGATCATATGTTAAAGCAGAAGAGATGGAGGTTAGACCCAAAGAAAAACCATGTTCTGCAATACTCTAGTGGAAGATCAGAAGGGAAGGAGGCTGGGATCAGCCTTGCCTGAAGAGACCCTACCTTTCAGTCCTTCCGGATTGGGGGGTTCTGCTGTGCAGGCATAAGACCTGGGATACCTGTGGCTCCTGTGATCTTTTTCCCTCTGTCCTACTTTTCATATTTCAGAAGCTGTGAAACTGAGCAAGGATCAGCTTTGAGCTCTAGATGCATAGGTAAATTCCCGAATCCAAGGCAACCTCCAGGGTGCAACACGGGACAGCTATAGCAGGACCACCTCCTCCCACCGCCACCTCCTGTGCATCCTAGTCACTGCAGTATTTCTCTTCAGAGTTACAAAGCGCTTTCCCATCCTTTCTACAGTTTTGCCCCAACAACCCATGAGGTGGATGAGACAAGGCAGTTTTATTTTAAGTTCACAGATGAAATTAAACTTGTAGTGGCAGAAATTGAAATCGACTTGTGGTGGCAGAACCTACATTAGAACTGCTCTGAACTCTAAAAGCTGCCTGGACTCTACCCATCTCAGAACTCTTTCTCTGCAAGGTAATTACTGCTTTTTGTGTGCCTCTCCCCCAACAGAGTATGGGTTTTTTTGAAGATAAACAAACGTCTTTCAACTGTGTTTTTGACACATGACACAGTGGATGACGCAAGGGGCATTAATAATGAAAGGGGGGCGCCAGGGTTTCAGTCCAGGGGGGTCCGCCATAGTACTTGAGATAGATCTTTGGGTGGTTGGGGTCAGCATCTGGAGTGAGGTCACACCAGGCACTGTCCTTGACACAGGGAAGGGGTAACCATCCTTCAAGGAGCTCCCTTCCCCAAAGGACGCGTCGTGTGATTAGAGCCCAGAGAGTGAGTGAAGGAGCATGGAAACTGGAATGCACAACAGAGATGTGAGATCTCTCACATGATTCTCCCACCTCTGCCCACTCGCAAATGACTTGCAGAAACCGGGGACTGTTTCAGGAAAGCACAGATGCAAACTCATAGCCTGCTGACCTGGACAGGATATGACGATCGACAAAGTGGGCAGGAGGGGAACCAAAGCTCACGGAGGAAAGGACCGCGCTCCAGCTTGCGGTGCCGGGCTCTGGTTTCAGTGTGAGCCTCCGCCAACAGGTGTGGGCTCTGCGGCTGTGATGCCGAAAAGCCACCGACCCAGGAGAAGGTAGCACTTCTATCAAGCCCGTAGCTGGTTTCTATGAAGTCCCAGGCATTAAATTATGAAAGTTAGGTGCATTCCCAGGGTCGTTTTAACACTAATATAAGTATTTCAGAGTGAATTGGAAGAAGTATTCACGATGTCCAAGAATTTGGTTAAGTAACGACTGGAATATATTAGTGAGTAAGATATCCAAATGTCCCTGTATTTTTTTAATGTAAACTTTAAAGTTCTCTATTTTATTTTTTTAATGGCATGCTTAGTTACTTTTCAAAGAAAGATTTTAGGTGATAATTGAGTGCAAAAGCACATCTATAACAAGGTAACTGCTATGCTTGCTACATGATCAGTTTTGCATAGCATACTCTAATTACAGGTGTTTCTTAAAAAACAAGTAACTGTTGAAATGCTATTATGAAAACTACATTAGTGGTAACAGTACTGAAATAATGGTTTAAATAAGCAACAACAGTCTCAATCTGAGATGGCACAAATTCCCCCTCAGACATAAAAACATTCTATTCTTTGTAATTTTCTCTCAACCCTGTGGAGTTTCTGAATTTTCCCCCACATTCTGCTCTGCCCCCATACCAATCTCACAGAAGATTTCACAGGTCCTAAGAAATTCTACCCTCCTATCTTCCCAATTTTCTTCTCCAAATAGAAATAAGGAAATCTTGGATATCATTCATAATTACTCAATTTTTATTGCTCAGGACACCCATTTACTCATTCAACACATGTATTGAGGATCTGCTATGTACTAGACACTGTTGTAGTTACTAGGGATAGGCAATGAAGAAAGCGGACTAAGCCCCTCTTCTGATGCTCCTTAGATTTTAGAGGGGGGTGGATTCTAAGGAAAAAAAATAACAAAGCAGGGTAAGGGAATAGAGAGTAAAAGACCAGGGATATTTTATAGAGGGGTGTCTCTGATAGGTGGCACTGACTAGGTCCTAAGGAAGAGATAGTCATGTGGATATCAGGGGGAAGGACTCTTCTCTTGTGCAAAGGCCTTAAGGTGAACTTGTGCTTGGAGTATTGAAGAATAGTGAGATGGTTAGTGTGATGGATGTGGAACAGGACAGGGGAAAGAGATAGGAGATGACATCAGAAAGGTAACCAAGGGCCGGGCGTGGTGGCTCACGCCTGTAATCCTAGCACTCTGGGAGGCCGAGGCAGGAGGATCGCTCAAGGTCAGGAGTTCGAGACCAGCCTGAGCAAGAGCGAGACCCCGTCTCTACTAAAAAATAAAAAGAAATTAATTGGCCAACTAAAAATATATAGAAAAAATTAGCCAGGCATGGTGGCGCATGCCTGTAGTCCCAGCTACTCGAGAGGCTGAGGCAGAAGGATCACTTCAGCCCAGGAGTTTGAGGTTTGAGGTTGCTGTGAGCTAGGCTGATGCCACGGTACTCTAGCCCGGGCAACATAATGAAACTCTGCCTCAAAAAAAAGAAAAAGAAAAAGAAAAAGAATGGTAACCAAGAACCATTAGGAAGGGCCTAGGAGGCCCAGGGAAGGACTTTGCATTTTGTTCTATGTGGTATGGGAGACAGCTGGCAAGCAGCGAAATAACATGATCTGATTTATGTGTTAAAAGCATCACTTTAGTAGCTTGTGAAGAATAGGGAAGACCAAGGTAGAAGCAAAGTAGAAGCAATAGTACAGGTGAGAGGTGGTAGTGGTGAAGGTGATGAAGATGATAGGGTTCTGAGTATTCTTTCCAAGGCAGAGCCAATAGAATTTGTTGATGGATGGATATGAGGTATGGTAGAATGGAGTCAAGGATAATTATGATTTTCTAGCCTAAAAACTGAATGATTAGAGGTACAATTTACTGAGATGAAAAAGACAGGTGGAGCAGGAAGTAGAGAATAGGGAAGCAAAAGTTTGATTTGGCACATGAGAAGTTTTAGATGCCTGTTAAATATACAGATGGAGATGCTGAGTAGGTGGCTGGATATACAAGGCTTGAATTCAGCAAAGAGGTCAGAGTTAGAAATAAAATGGGGTATGTCAAACCAAGAAACTGAATGAGATCACTTAAGGAATTGGTTTAGATAAAGAAATGGGTGAGTCTAAGGACTGAACCCAGAGACATTTCGGTATGTGTAGACGGATGGGAGAGATTTGCAGCAGCAAGCAGGGGAGAATGAAAAGCCTTGGGAAGGAGAAAACCAAGCAAGTGGAGTTCCAGGGGCCATAAAGTCTCAAGAAAGAGGGAATGATTAACTACCGAATGTTGCTGATATAATTTTACTTTACAAAGCCGTCTACTTTTTTTCTCTTTTTCAGCATAGGTTTCTTTTTCAGTTCCTCTCCAGATGTTTCTTGGTGGGGTGCCCCTGGATTTTTTACTATTCTCATTTTAGCCCATTCAATCCCCTTCCCGTACTGTGACAGATAGTTTTCCTCCATATCTTCAGAAGCCTTAGCTTGGTCATTTTCAGGAACAAGGTAAACTATTACATGAAACACAGGAATGAAATTGTTTGAATGAGAATGAACCATCTGCTCCAAAACCACCTCTAGGTAAGTTTCTACAGAAAAGCTCCTGTCCATCCACATTCTGTTTGTCAAGAATTTCAGGAATCAAAATCACAACACTTTAAAACTACTGTTTCTACTATTGCCACATTTGTACTAGTATGGTATACAAATGAGTGATATTTCATAATGGGAAAATCACTGGGTTTGAAGTCACAGTATTTGGGTTCTTGTCCCAGCTCTGTTAATAAGATGCTATATAAACTTGGGGAAAACATCTCTCTGGCTCTTAATTGAACTAGCTCAAGATTAGTAAACAAATTGTCAACTTGTGACCCAAGAAATAAAAACATTTAATATACAATTATGGTTGTTGGCTAGAATCCTTGCTCATTCTCTGCTTAGTTCTCATAGTTTGTTTGCAGATTCCTTTGGATTTTCTATGTCCACAGTGATATGATCTGAAAATAATAATTCATCTCTCCTTTTATAATTCATATGCACCTTATATGCTTTTCTTGTCTCATTGCTTTGGTCAAGACACTAATTCACTAATTAATGAATACTATCAGTGACTGGAGAAATTTTTGTCCTATTCCTGACATAGACAGTATTGCTTCTAAAGGTTCAGCATTATGTATAATGTTTGCTGTAGTTTCCTACAAATCTTTAAAGTTATGAGTGTGTATTAAATTTTATGAAGTTTTTGCTATATCTTCTGAAGTGACCATATGTCATGTTGCTTGCATTTAACTGATGTGATAAATTACATGAATAAATTTTTATAATATTAGCCCATCCTCACATTCCTGGGATAAGTGCCATTTGGTCATGGTATGTTTTTAATACACTGATGGTTTTGATTTGCTAATGTTTCATTTAGGATCTTCGCAACTATCTTCATATGTGATACTGGTCTATAACTTTCTTTTCTTATTTTTGCATGATTTTGGTATCAAGCTTCCTGTGGACACATGTGCCCTTCCTTCTTATGTGCTGCAGGTTTCTGCACCATTTGTCATTCACAGAAATTGTTATCTTAATTTCAAGCAAGGCCATACACCTTAATACATTTAAAAATGTTTCATCTATCATTACTGTGTTTTTCAAGTTATGGGATGGAAGTGTCCACATGGACTCCTTTTGTGAATTCGTAAGAAGCCCTTTATAAAGATTTCACCATTATTTCTATGGGTCATAGCAGAAGTAAGGATATAAAATCACATAATCATACTTCTCATTCCAGACAAGATGGAGTAAGCACGTTTTTCTCTGTTCTTGCCACCAAGTACAGGTAAAAACTCTGGCTATTACATATAAAACACAAACACAGGAAGATTATTAAGGGTGGAGAGAAGGACTGGCTAGGGACTTCTGGACCGTTGGAATGACATGGCAGTGAGTTCTCTCGGTTTTCTTTTTGTCTCCTATATATTATGATCTGTGTGCTAGATAAGGTGTAACCTCGAAATGCCAAGAAAGCCTGCTTTCTCTTGACAAAGGACTGGAAAAGGGGCAGTCTAGCAAGATATAATCCTTTAGACAATATCCACTCTATTCTAACCAAACACCATAGGAAAAATATGGGACCTCCCACCCCACCACCTAAGGCCCAGTGGAAAACCTGGACTTCCGCCCTATCTTGGCAGTAAGGAATCATCCTTCTTTCCTCCTTCTCCACTGGGGTGACATCAGAAGAGGCTGACTGGAGAGACTGAACCTCCTCACTCCCTTCCTGCAGTAATGAAGTTCTCCTCCCTTTTCTTGCTTTGGGTGATGTCAGAGAAAGTTAAATGGAGAGTCTTGGCCAAAGCCATAATTCAGGAAACTCAAGAGGAGAAGGGAATCTATTATATTTACTCATATTTTTACTCTTTCCATTATTATTTTTTCATTCCTAAAGTTCCAAGTTTCCTTCTTTTATTATTTCTTTCTGTTTTAAGATATTCCTTTAGCCATTCTTTCAGGATAAGTCTGCTAGTAACAAATTCTCATAATTTTCCTTCACCTGAGAATATCTTGATTTACCTTTATTCCTGGGTATAGAGTTCTAGGCTAACAGTTATTTTCTCTCAGCAATTGAAAAGTATCATGACGCTCTTTCTGCCCTTAATGGTTTCTATGAGAAATCAGTAGTCATTCAAATTGTTTTTCCTTGTAGGCAATGTGTCATTTTTCTCTAGCTATTTTCAAGATTTTTCTCTGTCTTGATGAAATTCACATCAAGACCTATTTATAATCAAACTTCTGCAAACTAATTTGCAGAAGTTTGATTATAAATAGGTCTTGATGTGAATTTCTTTGTATTTCTCTTGTAGGGGTCAGGGGAAATTTGCCCTTTCCCCTGAAAGTCTGCTAAAAGATCAACTCACAATTAATAAAAGAAAAGTTTATTTACCATGCACATGGGGAGAATCACAGAGTGACTACTCAATATCCCAATGAAGTTCAGATATTTTTATAGATGCCTTTTAGAGGGGAGGGGGGAAAATGAGAATTATAGATAATTATATTTAGGGGTGATAAACATTTGCTAGGGAGGATGAATGGATGGGAGAAAAAGATTGACTTGTAAATTAATCTGCGAGACAAGTATTACGTTTAAATGATTCAGACAGGTCAGGTTGAATTCTGCAATATATTGAGATAACAGGGAGAGGAAGGGAGGTAAATTGCCCCCTTTGATCTTTTGATCAGTGCAGTTGATTTATGCAAATAGAAGGAAAGACTCTTCTAAGGGCCTGTCAATCCTGTCAAGAGCCACTGTACCCAACCCTTTTTTGCATTATTGTCTTAGTGATTTCTTCTTATTAGTCATTTGGATATCCTTTTTTATGAAGTGTCTATTTGAGCCTCTTGGTCACTGGATTGTCTTCCTAATTCTTATTGATTTGTAGGACTTCTTTTTATATTTTAGATAGAAGATGCTTGAGGGATATATGCATTGCAAGTGCCTTCTTTCACTCTGTGGCCTTTTTTTTCTCATAATGGTTTCTTGTGATTAAAACAACTTCTTGAGTCCACTTGCTCAAGACTTCTTGGGTGTGGCTCTGGGCCATGGTCCTCAAATTTGGCTCAGAACAAAACTCTTTAAATTATTTTCCAGAGTTTGGCTTCTTTTCTGTTGCCAAGATTGACACCCAGACATGAGGCTCAGAGAAGACTCAGAACCCCCGAAGGAGTAGCCTGAACTCGGTGCCAGGTACCAACATGGGCCCCCTTGGAACCTCCCTGACTCCGAGCTTTTCCTTGGGCAGAACTGGTAAGTCCTCCTGAGCTCCGGACTTCCCAGTTTTGGTTGGTGGTCCTGGTTTATTATGAGTTGGCTCTTTTCATAGGAATTTGTTACTTGGGATCCTAATTGTGATTTGGAGGTACATTCTAAAGGGTCTTCTCCATTGCTTTTTCATCCTAAAATTAATCTCAATTGGCTTTTTTTTTTTTTTGTGCAAAAGAGGAAACTGAACTGTCTTGTTTGTAGATAAATGAGAGACTGAGTTCCTCAGCCCTGAAGAGAAAGGGCATTTTACTCCTCCTAGCTGAAAGGCACACCTGGGTGACCAGGGCCTGACTGGCAGTTGCCTGGGCTCATATAACAGTTGATCACTCAGCATTTTGAGCCCTCTTGGAGGTACTAGACCCCCAAAGAGAGAAACTGCGGCATCTAAGAGGGTGGGACCAACTCAGTGGTGAAACATTGAGAAGCCCCCTCCCATGATCAGCGCACTCTGATCCACTACAGTAAATCCTAGACTATAGTTCAGTTGCTTCTTTTAAAGAAAAATGGGAAAAATGGGAAATAAATTCTTTAAAAATGAGGAAAGAAAGGAGAACGACCCCCTTCAGGCTCCCACGTTGATTTATGGTACCTCTACCTGCAAGTATTTTTGTAAATGGAAATGTTCAAAGGCATACCAGGTTTTCTAGGGCTCCAGCTGGTTATAGCCAATTCTTGTGCACAAGTTTTTACTAAAGAGCAAATTACATCAAGGAAAATTCCTGCTGCTAACTTTTTCTACTGATGTTGAGATAAACTCATTGTTTATGATATTGCCATTTGAAAAGCTACCTGGAGATCTCACAGCCCGTTCTAGCTAAAATGTAAACATTGAAAAAAACTCATTTTAAACTGAAAGGAAAAAGGGGTAAAAGGTTTTTTAAAATTGAACTTCCATGAAAACTGCTTTACCCAAAACTTTGATCCTCAAGCGTAGATTACTTAACAGGGCCACTAAAGTTTTGCCATGTGAACAAGTTCCAGTTTTGTCAGAAGAAATTTAGATCTGGTTGTCTTTTACAAACTGAGTCATGACAAGTTTTAGGTGGATAGCAAGTTTATCTGATATCTCCAGGATTTAAAGCTATTGAATCCAATCGGGCCCAACCTGTTGTTCACTGCAAAGCCTTGTTACTAAGGCTGCAAACATCCTCCCTCTAGGCCTAGGGACTGTGGCAGAAGATGGGCTGTGTGAGATTATAAGGGACGATTCAGAGGGACAGAATTAGTTTAGACCCTCCAGATCAAGAAGGGGCACACAGAAGCCTAAACAAATACTAAATGAGAGACTTTGCCTTCTGGGCCACGTGGTACAGATATCCATCCCAATCATAAAAAATGTCCTGCTTTCCATAGACATAGCACTTCCTGAATATAATTGTTCTCAGTTATGGGGTTTATGCAAAAGGATATATAAGGATATTTTTCAGCCACCTTAGGACAAATTACTAAAGAGACTAAAATATTGTGACACAATGGAAGTCTCTAAATTCTTTAGCTTAAATGGTTAACAATGCTTACATTTGCTACAAATCTGCAACTAAACCCAAGAATATAGTAGCTCAACAGTTATAGATAAATTAATTTTGTACCTCTGGAAAAAAAAAAACCAAAAAACAAATTCTTGATTCTGCTGTAATATACTTGCCTTTGTCTATATAAGCCTTTGTCTTCTCATCTGTAAAGTGGAATTTATAGTAGTATCTCACTCACAGAGTTGTTATGAGAAATATTTTCTTTTTAAAATGCATGTACTCCTAGCACAGTGCTTAGCACTTAGGATAAATATTATCTCTAGTGCCACCCTCTGTCCCCTATCTATCTTTTTTATTTCCTTTTTTTCTGAGTCTCTGAGCAGTTAGTCATGTGGTATAGCAGAAAAGGTAGACCATACGGCCTTGATCAATTCCTGACCTCTCTCTGAGTCTCTGATCCTTCATCTGTAAAATGAGGTTCCATCACCTTTGTGGTTCAATTAATTTTTTCCTTCCTTTATTAGACACCTATTAATATTGCGTGTTTGCCACTGAGATAAGCCATTAAGTACATCAGAGATGACTCATTCACACATGTCAAAGCCATGACCCCGCCCCCCTTTTTTAAAACCCAGCTAGAGAAGAGATTTGAGCAATACGAGAGGGAAGTAGGTTCCTTTAAGTGACTGACGTTCAGAGAACGATATGGCTGGTTCCTCAACATGCCTTGTCCTCATCTCTCTCCTCTGGCAGCTCACAGGTGAGTCCCACCAGATTGTCTTCCATTCTCCTGACTGTCTTCCTTTGAAGTAAGTGTACCTCCAGGCTCCTAGTTCCAGTTTGGATCTCTGGCTCAACTCAGGAGGCTCTGCTTTCTCATCTAACATTGCTTTTTACCAACCTCTGGTCTCTGAATCACAGAGAGCAGAAAGAGACCGGAGGGAGAGGAAAAGGAATGGCTCTGTGAACCAACTCTCCTTCTGCCTGTCCCAGGGAGAGGAAGGGCTGAAAGAAGTGGTGCTAGGTGTCAAAAGACCTGTTTTCTAATCCAGAGTCTGCCATGAATTAGATGAGAAATGTCAAAGCGTTTTGGGCCTTAGAGACTTTATCTTCCAGCCATCCCTCTCTTTGAGGGCAACTTTAAAAGCAAAATGAGATTGTGCAAGTATGTATTTATTGGTTTACATATATATTTTTAATTTAAATATATTTGTAAATACATTTTAACAGGTTATACATAACAATGATATAAATAGAAGAAATTACTTGAAGTTTCTCTCTTAACTCAAGGAATATAATCAGTCTTAACTTAGAAAACCAACTCATATCATAGGTACTTTCTGTTTAATCCCATGGAGCATAGAGGACCAAGGACTGTTCACCTGTCACAGGTATTCTCCTTTTTTTTTTTTCTTTTTTGGTTTGTTTTTGAGACAGTCTCACCCTGTCACCCAGGCTAGAGTGCCATGGCAACAGCCTAGCTCACAGCAACTTCAGACTCGTGGGCTTAAGCGATCCTCCTGCCTCAGCCTCCCAAGTAGCTGGGACTACAGGCTTGTGTTGCACACCCGGCTAATTTTTTCTATTTTTAGTAAAGATGGGGTCTCACTCTTGCTCAGGCTGGTCTCAAACTCCTGACCTCAAACGATCCTCTTGCCTCCGCCTCCCATAGTGCTAGGCTGTCACAGGTATTCTAATCTTTGAAGATTTTACTATCCTAAGGGCTCTCAGAAAGGATCAGGAGCCCCATAAATGAGAAATGTCCCTCCTCTCATCATACTCATGGAGTCTCACCATGAGGTAGCCCTCTGAGGACTTGGCATAACTGGTTCATTCTGTGTGCCCAAGCTGCCTGAAGTGATCACACAGGCAGTTAGGGCCTCCAATCCTCCCTTCCCCATCACCTGGCCTCTCTATGTGGTCAGTATCAGCAGACTCTTGATACCTCTGAATTCATCAGAATTTTGCATAAGCACCCGACTCTAAGCAGGTGGTCCTGGAATAGGCTCTCCTATTAAAAACCACTTCCTGAACGAAATGGTGATCAGAAATAGAGCTTGAGGGAGGTAAGGTGGGGGAAGGCATGACAGAAGTTTGAAAGCCCCAGGCTGTCACCTGAAACCTGAACCATGGCAATGTTCAGGTACACGTGTGACTATCTGCCATGGAGGTCCCTTGTGCCCCACTCCTGGAGGGAAGGCTGTGTGGTACACTGCCCGTGGCCAAAAGGAGTCAGAGATTGCCCTAGAACTTCCAGAGGGCAGAGCAGTGGAAGGAGTCCTGGCCCTGTACAAGGACATCCTGCATTTGACTTAATAGCTATATTATTGTGAGCAAATTACTTATCTTTTGAGCCTTGCTCTTCTCAAATGCATAACAGATAATGAAATCTAACTTACAGAATTGTTGTGATGTTTTAAATGACATATCAAATGCAAAATAGTTATAATAAAATAACCATTTATTAAGCTACTACTACATCCAAGGTGTTTTTCATACCATCTCCTCACAAATCCATAAGACAGATACTATATCCTTGTTTTACAGATAAGGAAACAGGCTCAGAGAGGTCAAGTTTCTTGGACAAGATTACACAGCTATCTTAAGGTAGAGCAGAGATTGAGTTTCCAAAGCTGGTGGTCTTTTTATCATACCAAACTGCCTAACACTGTACCTGACACCAGAGAGGTGTTCAATAAATGTGTATTTGAGCTGAGTCATCAACTGGGAGAGCCAGCTGGGATTTCTTCTCTCTCTGGGTACACAAGTGCAAGGTAGGAACTAAAAAGGCTTAAGACCAGGTAGCTCTGCTTCTGGGATGTGAATGCACCAACAGGGAATCACCCTGGCCAAGCTCAGAGGAGCCATGGAGCAGCTCTTGTGGCCTCAGTATTTCCATCTGGAAAATGGGCCCAATAATCTGTCCGCCTCACATATTTTATGATGATTAAGTGATACAGTAGTGTTGAGGAGACAATTAATAAAAGAAAAACAGGAAAAATGAGTGAGGGCTTATTAGGGAGAAGGTTGAAAAGAACCAGAAGAAACAAAGGGCAGAAGATGGGTGAGGGGCAGAGTGTTGGGGAGATTGAATGTGAACATGGTAGATTAGGGTTAGAGTGTTGCAAAAGGTGTGTGGTGAAGTGGGAGGTTTGCGAGCCTCCATTCTGTGTGCGTCTCGCACAGCATTGATTTACAGCACTCTTTCCAGGGCACGTTAGTTAAGGAGAAGTTGGGTGAAACCAAACCGTTTTGCTTTTTTAAGCTGTGGTTTCCTTTTATGAAATGAAATATTACACAGACACAAACACACAATGACGCTAATGTTAAAGCTCTCTGATGAAGGCAAGTCCCACAGCTTCTGTCCCTGTCACCTCCTGCCACCCTTTGGCCTCCCCCTGAGCTCCCCAGAAATACACCAAGGCACCAGCACAGACTCCAAGGGTGGTGGAGGCGGTTTGGGAAATCCTGCCTCAGGAGCCTTGGTTCCTGATCCTGGCCTTCCACTGACTTGGGAACATCACCATAGCCCTCTGAACGTCAGCCACTTCATCTGGGAAGTGGCATTGGACTAAGTAATTCCTGAGATTCCTCCAGATCCGAGGTGCTCTGGTCCAGGTTTCCGTGAGGAAGGTGCCACAACACACTGGTGCATTCTGACAGAGGCACCAAGTACTGGGAGAGGTGCTGGGGACAGGACTGGCCAGCAGGAGCTGGGCTTTCCACTGTCCCCTGCCCTCGGTCTCCCTGCTGGATCACCGGTTCTGGTTCTGGCTGCACTGATAATGCACATTCCTTGTAATTTGGCTCCTTCCTTCCACTTGACTCTTGAGACTTTGGGGGACAGGAAAAGAAGAGGAGTTGCCAACCCAGAGGAGAGGGAGGTGGCAAGGGGGAGAAGCTGTTGTCCCTTCCTGTTACGGAGGGCATCTCAGAGCTGACTCTCCCGAGGCCAGAACTCCTGAGTCTTGACCAGAGCAGAAGGCAAAGGGTCTCTGCCCCAGCTCCCTCCACCTCCAACGGCAGGTTGACTGGGGGGTGTTTGCTGCCGTCTTAACCTTTTGGCTCACCTTGCTGGCAAACCATCCAAAAGTGTTTTGGGAAATGTCAGTTTCTCATTTTTAGCCTTCCTGGCAGAAATGAAACCAAAAAGCGGGAAGCCTCTTCATGGCTTGCCTCATGGCAACACTTGTGGCCCCTGCCTCCCACCTCCCTCCGTGTTGTTAGGCTGCTCCGTACTTCTGCAAACGCTTTCAAATCCGTATTCACACTTCATTCTCCCCAAATTTCTGGCAAATAAAGGTGTTGTTTTTTCCACTGTGAGAGTTCAGAAACAAAAACTCGAAGTGGTAAGTGGTGAGGCAGTGGTGGGAAGAACACAGACCTCTGAGGCAGAGGAACTAACTAACTTCTCCCTCCATGTCTGCCACTTCTTCTTTGGGTCTTAGGGCTTGACCTCTATCTCCTGGAGCTGTTCTAAGGACCGAGAGAGATAATGCCTGCTACACTGGCTTGCAAACTGCAGGGTGATACCAGGTGTTTGTTGCTGGAGTTACAACGCTGGAGGGACCAGCATGGACCCAGCTCTACTGACTCCCGGTTAGGCCAGAGCCCTTTCTCCCACAGCTGCACGCGGCGGGGAGGAGAAGCCATCTCCACCCCTCTTTGGGCAGGACCCCTTGACTCCATCACCGATGATCTGGGACCTAATCATTACAGATCGCTCATTGGCTAATTCACAGCAAGATGGTATATGCAATCACCGCCAATTCTAGAGAATTTAAAGTGAGAGTGAAGTGACATTCGTGGTAAAATTTCAGGGTATGGGTGTAAGGAAGAGTAGGAGACTTCCCCAGGGAAGGGCTTTGAATTAGGCATCAGGGGCTTTGAATGAGATTTACATGGACAGAGAGGAGGACAAATCACAAACAGCAGCGTGAGGCAGAGAGTGAACTGAGGCCCAGAGAGGGTGGAGGCTGGCCGCTGGTCTGGCCGCAGTGAGTGGGCAGCAGTCCTCCACTTCACATCCTTTCATGGCATCGTATCCTCACCCTGGCCTTAAAGCAGACGTCCTGGGCTTCTCCCAGATACGATCAACCCAGGTTATAAGACACCCCTGAACTAATTACTGTGCCAGAGGAGGCTACCACTTGACCCGGTGCTGGTCATGCTTACCCAAACTGCTAGATGACAGGTGAAACGGAGGAAGAGGAGGCAAGTCACAGCATTCACTGCACTGATTTAGGTGGCAGGTGGACATCGGAGGAGGATGGACGAAACTCATGAGTCCCAATCCCCCGGTGCTTGGCAGGCAGATGTTGGCAGCCACTCATTCTCTAGAGTGTCTTCTGATCCCACGGATCCTGTTAAGTCCCCCCATTGTATGTCCCCACAGTGCCCCCCTGTTATTTCCCTTTTCATAACACACGCAGTTACTAATTACATGACTGTCTCCCAACTCCATGAGCGCAAGAATCGTGACTGTCTTGCCCCCTAGTTGTATCCTCAGCTCCTAACAAACTAAATAAATTCTTGTTGAAGGAAGGAATGACTAAATGAGACAAGTATGACCTGCTTAGATACGGTAAAACTCTACAGTATCACACACTGCAGCTGCAAAACCATCACAGACAGGGGATATGCAATTCAGCCTTGGACAGCTGAAAAGAGAACTGTCTTGTTTCTGGATCCTTTTACCTGGTCAACCGGGAAGAAGAAACAAAACTGGTTAGGACTCTCCAACCCTGCCCCCTATCCTCTAACCTGCATCAGGGAATGGCATGGAGCTGCCTTCTTCTTCCATTACACCTCTTCTCACCCTGAAGATGCACTTCAGATAGAACAATATACTCCATCTAGGCCTATGTCGTCCTCCAATTTCACGCTAACAGGCAACAATGAATTTCATTCTAAGAAGGAACAAGGTTTTTCTTACACCCCCACACAATTCACGTCTCTTGGCATTTACCCCGAGATGTAGCACCTTATGTGTGGAACGATGAAAAGAATTAATTGCTCGCAGCTTAAATACACACATGCACACATGCTGATGAGCTGAAGCCACCACCTTAAACATCTCTCCAAAACCTGATATGAAAACAAAATTACTTGAACATTGACCGAAGTCTAGAGATTGCATCCACTTGGGGACAAGTAATACCCAATCTTTATTTGACATCAAGATATTTACCCTTTCCATTTCTGTTGTTGAAGTAAAAGAATGAATGCATTAATTAATTGATTGAAAGTTCAAAATTTTGCATCCATTAAAGTACAGTGAAAATAGAAATAACTAAATAAAATTGATTTTGTCTGTAGTATCTACTGGGACTATTTTGACATCACTTGGGATGATTAAAGAGAGAGTAGTCAGAAACCATCCTGGCCTTAATATTAGTGAAGTAGAGAGGACAGCTTTTTGAAAAATCAGATTAATTAACAGGATGATTTGATAAAGGCTTGAGTGATCCAAAGTGTATATGCACTAACTGATACATTATAGGAGGAAAATGATTAAAGATAGGAATCAGTGCCTAAAAGATATTTACCTAGGAAGAAAAATCAGTACTTTTGGAGGTAAACTTAGTAAAAAGTTGGCAGAGACCTCAAACCTGTCATCAAGGGAGGAGATCAACATTTGGTAACATCAGGTTTCCTCACCCTGACGGAGTAACTTGTGCTTGAGAAAAGGTCACCAAAGGACATGAAGGGAAATTGAGACTCAATGGGGCCCAGGGGCTTTGGAGTTGACACCTGAACCCCTTAGGAGTTTGGGAAAGGGGAGTCAGGGAGTGGGCTAGAGTTGGTACAAAGGCCAGGGACCTTCAAATTGAGCCATAGTAGAAAGAGTCTAGGTCCCAGAGCTGGAGTGACATTGGTTAAATCCTCAAATCATCACCTAACTAGTTTTGTGCCCTTGGATAAGTTATTTAGGTTTTCTTTGAATCTCAGTTTTCTCACTAAATCAGGAGTTAGCAAATTTTTTTGTAAAGAACCAGAGAAATGAATATAACAACAATAATAAGACTGAATATATAATGAATCCAGCCTGGATTTAATTCATTTTTATACCAACACGGTCATAAAATATAATTGTATACATTTTATATAATATTTTCATATATATTTAATACAATTATATATAAATTTAAATGTTATTATATTTTATATAATATACATTATATTTTATATAATATTTTACGTATTTTATATAATATTTTATATATTAACATATTTTTATATATTTTATTTTATATATATTTATTTTATTTATTTATATATTTTACATATATTTTTATTTTATTTTATTTTATATATTATATCTATTTTATATATTTTTTATATTTTTATATATATTTTATATACCAACATGGTCACAAAATATAATTTTAATATTTCAGCAAATACTTTAATATTTTAATAATTTTAATTTTTAATTATATGGAATTTAATTACATAAAATATTATTTTAATATTTAATTATATAAAATATAATTTTAATATTTCAGCAAAAGTGCATAGGAGCCACAGAAGGCCTAACAGAGTTGCAGTGGCATCATTATAACACAACTGTCAGGATTTTATAGCTTGGCTGTTTTGCTGGGTTTTTAATTTCAGCTGGACACATTATGTTAGGAGTCAGGCAGGGAAATAACCTTGGGTTTCGTACTTTTATGGAGAACACCTTTAAAGATTTAATTTTGGTTTTGCCATTTCTGTCAGCCTTGAATAAATTCTTTCCACCTCTGCTACTCAGCTTTTTTTTTTCCCAAAAATTTTGTTGGGGGAAAACTACAAAGCATTTACAGTACAATGTTTACAGTCACAATTTGTAGTGAGCTGATTTCCCAAAATACATTACCACTGAAGTTGACTTATCTTGTTACATTCAAAAACCCACTGTGTCAAAAGTTTTTATAAAATAATTTTCTAAAGGTAAGACATATTTGAAATAAAATTACTCTCCATAGACATTCAAATTAATATTTCATGAGTTTTCCCATATTTTCTGTTTATATGTGTCTGAATATGCTCATTAACTAGGTTTGCTTTTGTAG
>CAUYRT010048995.1:0-16879 GCA_963574885.1 Lepilemur ruficaudatus
GGATGCCTCATTTACATACCAGACCTAATTGAGAACTGCAAGCTGTAACTCCCCAAATGCTTCCTGATTGGTCAGTCCTTTTTTCACCTAATTTGCATTGTGACTGGGTGTTCCCCTTTCTCTTGTCTATAAAAGCTGTGATCTTATGCTCAATAAACGAGACTTGATCAGAATACTGTCTTGTCTCCATCTCTCGCATCTCTTGTCCCATCCAACTCCCACTCCCTCCTCCAGGTTCTGCGAATAACGTACCCGCAGGTTGGGACATCCACCGTTTAGCTGAAAGATGTTTATGTAGTAAGATTTCCTTGCAAAAATACTTTCATAAGATAATTCTTAGCAAAATGACCAAATAAGACAAATATTTGGCAAAGAAAGTGGCCTTATCCAACCAAGTGAGTAAGATAGGCTCCTTCCGTGGGGTGTGGGTATAGTTCCCCCATGAGGTGTTGATTTGATCAGGGTTTAAAGAGCTGAGGAAGGAAGAAAAGAAAGGATGGAGTTTGTGGATGATCTTACCCTTTAACATAAATATCGCTTGATTTTTGGCCTGTGAAGATATTCTCATCCTCTAAAATGACATCTTCAGTGTTCCAGATAGTCACCCTCAATTCATACCTGGGGCAAGGGAAGGCAGCATTAGGCTGATGACCTTGAAAGCTGAGTCACCTGGTGTCTATGTGGTTCTAGTATTGCTTTGGTCCATAAGCTTTCTCAAGTTTGCCAAGTTCAGAAATACCAATGCTCAGGCTCTGGGTTCCATCAGAACCAAGTATTCAAGCTGGAGACCTCAGAATCACCCAGGACATGAATCACTCTGAGCAGATTCTCCTTCTATTAATCAGTATTTTTCAGATGAGGAACTTGAAGCTCAGAAGCCCCTATCTTAGGACAGCGACCACCACTACTGCCACTGCCATCACCCACCCCCGCTGTAACTGGCCAGGTAGAAAGTGAGGTTATAATTACCAGGTAACCTGCCAGACAGCAGATTAAATGTCATGATCTTTTGTCTGCTATCATGGTCTCTACACCTATGGGGGGGCTGCAGCTAACTTACCCTTTGGGTTGTCTTGGCGAAATGTCAACAGGAGGTCCAGGCTGAGGCATATCCTTGGGAAACATATCCACCCACATCTGCAGACGGCCCTTGTTAAGAAAAATGACTCCTTTAGCTTTGGGAGAAAGTGGGAGCATGGGTAACTGACAGATGGTTTTAAAAGATCCCCTTACTAGAAATGGATATTGGGTACAGCTTGGTGGCTTTATAGTAATAGTTGTTTAGCATATTGTTGACAAAAGCTGAACTTATTTTCATTTTTTTAGGAATTAGAGCATAAATTAAGAGCAGGTGAAGGGTGAGGAAACCCTTACTGAGCACCTGCTAGGTGGTAGACAGAGTGTTATGTACTTGACACTCATTATCTCATGAAATCTTGCAGTATTCCCACTGGGTAGATGTTATCCCTGTTTGGCAGATGGGAAAACATCCTGCTCATGCTTACATAGACAACATCAAGCAGAATCTGTATTCAGTCCTTGTCTGTTAACCCCAGAAACCCTGTTCTTTCTACAAACGCCCAAGGATTAGAAAGATGATAATACCATCTGTCAGAAGCATCACACTTCATTGTTTCTAATGTGCCTTAACATACGTTATCTCTGTTCATGCTCACCCAAGCCCTGTTCTGTTTTACACATAAAGAAACCAAGGCTCAGAGAAGTCAATGAAGTTATCTGAAGTTCTGTGGCTAATTAGTGACAGAACGGGGCCTCCCATCCACGGCCTTGAACTCCATACATCATACTTTACCCTGTTGTGAGGGATTGCAAAGCCCACACTGGGAGAAGACCCAGTGGATTCCATGCTCAGCTCTGTTGTATACATTCTAAGTACTCCATCAGCTCAGGAAGAGAGTAATCGATGTGGGTTGAGATGACCAGGGGAAATTATATAAGAAGGAGAGGGGGATTCTACTGAAGCATGAAGGATATGCAGGGTTTGGATGAGGGGGGGACTTTGGCTGGAAAAAATAAGCCTTTTCAGGGGAAGAGAAAATGTAAGCAAAGGTTTAACATTTTGGAAGAGAAGAACCAGTTCAGTGGAGAACTAGGGAAAAGTGGGATGATTTATTCTCTAAAGAAACATTAATATTCACCGTAATCAAAAAGCTATATCTGATCGGCAAAATGAAAAATCCCAGTAATCAAAATATTTCAAACATTTGGTAGTGAATTTCAGGAAACAATCATATGCTTCTATATCTTATAATGGTTTATCCTCTCAACACAATCCTCCACACATGCTATCACTAGGTTTAGCCCCCAGCACTGCCTGGGTTAAGTCCCAGCTCTACTACTTACCAGCTGAGTGACTTGGAGCTAGTTACTTAAACTCTCTGAACCTCAATTTCCTCATCTTAAAAGTAAATATCATAATAAGCCCATCACAAGGCTGTATTAAGGAATAAGAGGACAGTGACCCACACTCTCATTTGTCTAGGGAAATCCTGGTGTTTGTCCCTTGTACCAGCTTAATTATTAATAGTACCCTCATTCAATCTCAAAATGGCCTCAGTTTGGATAAACAATTTTGTCATCCTAAATAGTTGAGATAATTTATGTAAAGGGCCTAGTACATGGAAGATTCTTTTAAAAATTTATCTTTTCTTCCCTTCTGAATCCTAACTCAGCTCTCTAATTATTTTTTCTATATAGCTTCTTTTTGCCAATTCTCCAAGATAAGCCACGAACTACTGCTTCTCTGGGAAAACTGTGTGTGTGCTTACTAAGCTATGTGGTTACAAATAGATTTTGGACAAGATCTTGGGCATATCAGATGGATTTTAAATTTTATTTATTTATTAATTTAGAGATGAGGTCTCACTGTGTTGCCCTGGCTGGCCTCAAACTCCTAGGCTTAAGCCATCCTCCCACCACAGCTTCCCAAGTAGCAGGGGCTGTAAGAGCATACCATCGCACCCACCTCAGATGGGTTTTGAAGTTTCTCAAATGATGGGAATTCATTGAAGAGTCTGATAACTCAAATCATAAAAAGGGAAAAGTACTAAGTCCAACACTGACTCTGGGGTAGGGTTTCTCAAACCCGGCATTATTAACGTTTTAGGTTGGATAATTCTTTGTTGGGGGGAGGTTGTCCTGGGTATTGTAGGGTGTTTAATTTAGGAACATCCTTGGTCTCTACTCACTATATGGCAGTGGCATCCCCCACCCACTGTGACAACCATAAATGTTTCCAGACATTGCTAAATATCTCTGGAGGGAGAAGGTCAAAACTTTCCCTGGATGAAAACCAATACTCAAAGGCACACAAGATTAAGTTTTAGGGTAAAAACCACTTTCCTTGGGGATGAACACTCCTATTGGGGCCAGAACTGTCTTGCCCAGTACCTGCTCCATTCCTGGCTTATCCTTGTGGTACAGCGCCCGAGTTTCTATGTGCTCAGGAACCAGCCTACACCCGACTTCCGGGATATCCTGCCAAGAGCGTAAAACCCTGAGAGCCAAGTGCTCATAGGACTCCACTGTCTCATCTGTAGGAAAGAAAGACAAAGAAAGAGACCTGTCAGATGTGTGTTCCTGCAGGGACACAGTGATAGGCTGCCAGATGCATTTTTAAACCCTTCCCTTAAAGGTTTATTTAAATATACCAATGAACAGGGAAAGGGAAAAGATAGCAAACAAGAAAAGAGAAAAAGAGAGGATGGAAAGAGGTGGAGATAGAGTGGCGGGAAGGGAAAAGAAATGGAAAGTTCAGAGAGGGGAAAATGAGATGAGTTCACAAGAGAAGCCAGAGCAGTCTTGGCTCTGGAGTACGGGGCTCCATTCACCCCCTAAATCAGATTCCTCCAGAGTCTACGGATCATAAGCTTGGATTCCAGGTCTGGAGAGGATATGTTTTTGGAGATAGAAAACTGTTTGCTAACATCACAGTGTGAGAGGGCCTGGGAAATCAGGGTAGCCCTAAGCAAGGTGATGAAGTGGGCACAGAATAGGTTTATGTCTTTTGTCTTCTCAAGGCTGCTTGGAGTCTCCCTCCTACCAATGCCTGCCCACAGGAAATGTTCCCTTACCTGTCATCCTACCAAAAAAGGTAGTTCATGGTGGAAATAATACCCCCAAAATAAGACAAAAATTGTTGAAAGAATAAAATCTTCTTGACAAAGTTTAGAATGATTAAATTTGATATAGGAAAGTTTAACTTGGCTTTTGAAAAAGGAGCCACAGACAAAGTCTCCTGATAGCAGTAATGACAATCAGTAAAAGCCTCTGTGGGATCTTGGTGGTATGTCCCATGGTACTTACGTAGAAAATCTACTTCTTAGTGTTAAAGTAAGATCGTCATTGGTATGGTATTTATGAGGGTAATTTGGGTTGTGCCCAATTATATATATTATATTCATTTTAAGGCTATGCCTACCTTCTGACACAACAATTCTACTTCTATGATCTACACTGTAGAAATGGAAATGCACAAGAATATGTGTAAGGCAGTTCATTGTAGCATTGGCAATACAAAAAATGAATGCAATGGAAATAAATGCTCAGCCATAAAATGGAGAATTATCAGTGATCATTTCAAAGAACCAAGGAGAATCATCATAATCTATTGGAAATGGAAAAAGCACAGCACAAAACTATATGCATGATATTAATACATTTATAATTCTATAAAAATGCGACACATTACACATACACACACACAAACACACACACACACAAGTGCAATCATGCCACATGGTCATCTCTAGATTTTGGGAGAACTCTTCAAAAGAAGAGCAACATCAAAGAGTTACCAGTGTCCTCTTCAGTGAAGACAGTTTTTCCAGAAAAGACCTGGTTTCCTATCTGTATTTTCCCAGGGCGAAAGTAGGGTCCATCCAGCTTGTTGTCTTTGCAGAGCTTTGTGAGGATTTCGGTGGGTTTGGATGTATCTCTCCAGGCATTGTATCCTTCTCTGAAAAGGGTGGAGGGGGTGAAGGGGAAGGACAGATGAGTGAGGCTGGGAGGACTCACTTTGAGGTCCCCAGTAAAAGGTCCTCCCAAGTACAATCAGTGTAGTTTTCTTCATATTTAAGTTGCTATTCTATATACTTGAGGCTAGTGTTTTTGTTTTGCTTTGTTTTATTTTCTCTCTTTTCTGGTCAAACACCTCTGCATCTATACAGTTTACATGAAAGCAAAGACTTCTGAGCAGGTTGAAAGAAAAATCCTTTGCAGGCAGTTTTGTTTACTTGTTCGTTTATTTTTTAAGTAATGTACCTTTCCTTAAAAAAAAATTGAAGTGAAAAATGCATAAGAAAATGAACCATTTTAAAGTTGACCAACTCAGTGGCATTTAGTGTATTCACAATGATGTGCAACTACCACTTCCATATAGTTCCAGAAAGTTCTCTACAGCCCAAGAGAAAACCCTCTACCTAGGGTTTTCCTCTTTCCCGCTCCCCAAAGCCCTTGGCAGTCACCAATTTGTTTTCTGTCCCTATGCATTTCTTTGCAGGTGACTTTTGCTCTATTGCTAGCAGAAAAACCATGTGGCTGCTACTGATTCCAAGAGGAAAGCACAGCTCATCCTTTCAATTTCTCCATTTCTTTCCTTCTCTCTCCTCCCTCACAAAAATCATGTTATAGACTCAACGTCATGGCAGAAAGTCTTGACGTGTTGTTTCTCCAATCAGTGATTTTTCTTATGGTGAGTTTCTAAATCTTCCCAACCCCTTCTTCTCTTAAAAACTAGCTGTTTGGGTAAAAATTATGAACTTACAATGAAGTGCTCCTTAAAAGCCATGACCAAGATAAGCTCTGCTCACGGGAACGCTGGGTTCCTCAGAATCTAACTTGCTTAAGCATTTGAATAAATCAGCATGGCGTGGAAAACAGAGCTACACAGTAGTTTCCCCACATTGTGTAGAGACATGGAGATCCTGAGTGGGTCACCCACGTCAGCCCAGAGCCTCACACAGGCCTTCCTGGAAATAGGTGCACTTGTCTTATTTTAAAAACTTTTCAGCGAATACAGGGCGCAACTCCCCTGACGAGAATTCTGCTCCCTGGCAGGAGCCCTGCCAGGAAATTCTTCCTAACAAGGGCTGCACCACATGTGTCTGTGGCTTCCTCCCCCAGTTTCAGAGTGAGAGCAGCCAATCAATCACTCTCTGAATGGAACCCTCGCAGGTGCTTGGAGAGCCCAGCAAATACCCTGAGGGCTTATGGATTCACTAGGCACCCAGAACTAAAATGGCTCTCTAGCCTCAGGGAAGAGCAGGCTAGAAAGAGAGACTGTCTGAAAATCATGCGCTGGAGGATAAAGACACCCAAACTCTGCCATTGAGAGTGTAAACTGGTGCAACCCTTCTGGAGGGCCATTTGGACATATACATTAGAAGTCTTTAAAACGTACATTCCATTTAAAGGAGTAATCCCCATAGATGAATAAATACTGAGTGCATTATCAAGAGGTGTTCAGTGACTTTCGTATGAGAAGGCTCACAGCAGCAATATTTACAATAGAATAAAGAAGAAAATATAAACAGCCTAAAGTTAAAAAAGCTTATATCATTTTATAATGAATTCATATGATAAAATACTATAGAGCTATTAAGATAATGATTATAATAATATTTAATAACAGAAAATGCTTAGGATATAAGGGTAAGTGAAATAAGCAGGTTCTAAAACTGCGTGAATAGTGTGAGTCCAACTTTGGGGAAAAATAGCATGGAAAAAATATTGAAAGGAAGTACACAAGAATTTTTGCATGAGTTTTCTCTGAGTGGAATAATTTGATCATGATTGAGTCCACAGCCTGATTGGCTATGACTTCAGAACACCAAGTGTCTCCATGCAAGGAAGAACTTACATTTCATACTGGCTCTGCAAGCCACAGATGGCTCGGTGTTTGCTGTAGAAGCGGTTCTCTAGGTCAATCTTGGTCTCGCCAATGAGGTCATCTGTCCCAATCATATCATGGTCATAGATCAGGACGGAGAGCACAGACTCTTTTGGGAATGTGGCTTGGATTTCAAATGACCTGTGGTCCAAGCAGAGGCTTTAGGAATCAACAACATTTGGTGGCACAGGGAATATTTCCCAGCTTCACTTTAGCTAGGCTACTATTCATATGAACTTAGTAAATGCTCAACAACTCGGTTAATATTTAGCAGATATTTGTTTGGTTTAATTTCTCATTGAGGTACAATCAATTTCCAATTCCTTTGTTAATTACCAATAGCCAATGTTCTCTCATTCATGGGGCAGGTCTTGCAGTCTTCAGCTAGGGTGACAGCAGGATGGACAGGGTTTGATTTTGGTCTCAAACAGGACTGATTTTCAATCTTGGTCTCAAACCTGCAACTTTATGGTTGTAAAACTTTGGGAAAGTTATTTAACACATTAACTGCCATGTGAGTTGTATTTAACTCACGCTAGTTTTGAGCCCGGGGCCTCGTGAAGCATATGTAACTCATATATCTCTTTACCTTGGGAGCCGCGTGGTGCACAGGCAACTCATGCTGCCATGCTGTAGCATACATGTTACGTGATGGGTGGCCCCCTGGGCAAAACTCTGCAGTTGGTTTGCAGAAATCTCATTTGTCGATGTTCTTATTGTTACAATTAATATTGACAATTTAATTGCATATAACTCTCACATAGAAAACAATTCTAAAAAATCACAAATTTTTCATTAAATTAGAAAGGATCATTTTGTTTTCCAAGTTTTTATTCTATTTTTGTAATAAAATACCATGGCCCCAAGGGAAAAATTTTTTTCTTCTAGCGTGGCAGTCAATGCGTTAATCCCTCTCAACTTCCTTCTGTGCAAACGGGATAAATATGTCTTCTCTGTAATTTGGCATGGTGGTTAAAGGCAAGATTTTTTCTATAAGACATATATTTTACTTTTAAGCTTTCAACTGGTGCCCAGTACACTACCATTCCCCTTTCCCTCCATTGTTGCTTTCACAAGGAATCCCTGCTGAATTTATTTTAAATGAAAATCCTATCGAGGACGGAAAATCATAAAAACAGAATTGCAGGATTGGAGTGCTGTCTTTACAGGGACTTGCCTTTTTATCTCTGCATTTCTGGAGCTTGCACTTGGCCTGTGGAGAGTACACACTAAATAAATGTTTCCTTGAACTGTAAGGAATCTCAGAAATCAATATCAAATCCTATAATTTTATAGATAAGGAAATGGAAATCTAGAGGACAGAAGTGACTTGACTTGCCATGGATCATAAGTCAGGCCAATCTGGGATAAATGTCAGTTTTCTAACTCCTAATTAGGGGCTCTTTGGACGATACCACACCAATGCAAGGTGTCCCAAGGAACAGTAAGGCTGTTGGATTTCCTGCAACGGTGGATTATCCATGCTACTGGGTTCCTGCATTAGGGCTGATGCTTGGGAATTAAATTTTGAGTGAAACCCTGTATTATAGGCAAATGCCTTCCTGAAAACAAAATCGGGGACACACCAGTGTTTCTCCAGCTGTTCTGGACTCTGGCCGCTTTGGATGGACTGGGCTGGGAGCAAGGGGTATAGAGGAGGCAGGAAGAAGGAGAAGGGTGGGCCTGTTATTTCTCTGCATGTCCACAGGCCTGTCTTGGCTGCTGCTCTCAGAGTCAGACCCACTTAGCCCTGACAGTCACTCTCCAGTGTCCAGGGACTGCAATCTCAGCACTCCCGGAGCCAATTAACCCTCCTTAGAGAGAAAGAATCAGAGATGCTGGACAGCTCCAGTGATTGTAACTGACTGAGGCGGTTGTAGTGGGTCACGGATATCACTGTGCAGGGAAGAGACAATCCATGTATCTTCCATCTGAAGGCATATATTGCTTCCCTGGGCTCTAAGATTTGGATTCTAAACTGTAATTGACACTCTGGAGGTGTATACCAAGGAAACCTCCTGGCACTTACCCCTGAGCAGTCACCATGACTGTCATTGAGGAAGGACTTAGTAAGTGCTTAACTGCTCCTGGCAACCAGGACAGAGGACTGAATCTCCCTGGTCCATCTCTCCAAGCTGTATGCGCACAGATTAACCTCACCTGAATTTTAACAAGCTGCCATTCAAAGGGTTACCAGAAACAGCCCGTCATGGTTGAACTTCTAATCACCCGGGGAAAAACTAGGTTAGTAACAACTTGTGTGTCAGTGAGATATGATCTCTAGATGCCACAGTGGTTTGAGAAAAGGTAATGCATCATGAAATGGGCAAAAACTGAGATGTGGTGAAGGCATGAAGGCCTCTGAGCCGCAGAGCAAAGATGTCCCATTGTTTCTTTGTCCATAGGTTCATTCTTCAATTTATTCATTTGTTCATGTGACATTTATTATACAGTCTCTATGTGCCAGGAACTGTGGGTTTAAGAGATAAGTAACACAATTTCCTTTCAGTGGAGAAGGCAGATAAGAAAAGGCTAAATAAGGTGGCAGAAACTCACACAGAGTTCTGGGCAGGTTAGTATGGAAGGTTTCCAGAGATGACTCTTTAGCTGAGATTTGGGGGCAGGTAGAGATGTGCCCTGCTCCAGACCCGTGGAACTTGTCTTAGCCATTTCTCCCAACCAGTTCAAGTTCTCCAATTATACAGGCTCCAGTTGGTGCCCATGCACCTCTCTTTTATAGAGTGCATCACACAAGCAGTTTTATATCTGTCTGATGTTTTGGTTAATGCCTGCCTCCTCCATGGGGGTATGGGTCGCTTGGATACAGGGTCGTACCACCTCTATCCCTCTCCAGGGCATGACACACTGTCTGTCACCTTGCATTCTAGTGAGGAAATGGGAGGTGGCCCATAAACCCATAAACACCTCATCCACGTCAGAGGCTATGAAGAAAGGTGAAGCAGCACGAGTGTCAGGGGACCCGGGGGTGGAGGCTGTGACACTCTCACATGGATACCAAGGCAGTGAGGTCGTGAGTAGGGACTTCCCAGACTCCAGGTCAGGCAGAATAGCTTCCTCACCACTCGCTCTCCCTGCTGGAACACTGTGGAATTGTGCTGGCAACTTTTGTCCCCAAGTAATGATTAAATACACATCTGGCAGAACATCCACACCTGGAGAGCTTCTGGAAGAGGTCCTGCAATGCCGGAGGCGGGAGGGACTGTCCCCTCACCGTCTTCTCTTGTTTGCCATGGCCATATAACACGGGTAATAAAACCAGTCTGATTCATGGCACCGTGGTGAAAGCAGCTAATAAAAAGTGACTACCGAGAACTTCGCCCTCTGAAGCACTAGTTACATAAATGGCAGGCGATGATAAAGGTCATCTCTAAATCAGGGAAGCAAGGGTAAGTTTCCCCGGCACTGTCATTCAAGTCATTCTCATTAATCTGGGCATGCAAGATCATTTATTGCCTCATTTCCTCAGGAGCAATAAGATGTAAGAGGCTGGTGCTAATGAAATGTCAGAGGGTCTACAGTGATCACAGATGTATAAATGAATGTAAACGAGGCTATGGAGATCTTATACCATGATCCTAGTTACTCAGGAAAAAAAGAAATTAAATACAAGTAGGATGTATCCATTGCTAAAATGATTACCCAGGAGGACGGGAAAGGCACTAATGTGCTCTGAGTATCTACTGTGTGCTGGCATAGGCAATGTGTTAGGTGCTTGACATATTTAATCTGCTAAAGGAATCTGAGTCAGGTGTCACTGCTGCTGCTTCACAGATGAGGAAGAATAGGATAAATCATCTGCAGAAGGTCACACATGTTGTATGGGGCAGAGTGAAACCCAGGTCCCCTCGATTCCAAAGGCGCTGCCGGCCAAGTGCACAAACTCAAGCAGGGAACACCACTGTGTGACACACCCTGTCCCAGGATCAATGAGGGTGGCAGGGTTGCTGTGAGCTGGAGAATGCCTAGTTCACCGACACATACACAAATGCAATGGGTTTGAACACTTTGCAAGAAAACAAAACATAACTGGGAGACACAGTTTACCTTTCTGACCTCAAGGGTCACCTCACATGAACGGCAAAATGATACAATGAAAAAATTCCTTTAGTAGGAGACACAAGACCAAACATCTGCACACCTCTCCACCAACTGTAAGCTGTGTGAACTTGAATATATTCCTAAACCTCTCTGAACCATGGTTGCCTTGTTTATAAAAAGGAAATTACCTCTCTGTCCAAAAGCAGGGGTCTGAATCTGATGACCCTTCAAAGTGCCTCTTAAATCCAAGATCGAGGAAATGGTTATTAGAAAACAATGGGTGTGAAAACTATGGGTAAGTTCCACCAAATTCTGTAGGGACCATGGAAAGACTTGGACTCTGTTCTGTGAATACAGGTTTGGTTGGCTGGTTGGGTGGCACCCACAGCAGAAGTCAGCATTTAACTCCCTCCCACCATTTCTCCCCAAGACACACACACACACACACACACACACACACACACACACACACACCCTGACCCTTCACAGAAATGCAGCAGGAGCAAATGCAGAAAGGGCAACACAGCTCAGCCCAGATGGCACCAACCTTCCAAATACTGGGTTCAGTTGTTTGGGGATGTATTTGTCCCGGTCTTTGATTTCTGTTTTGCCAATCCTGATCACAATGTAGGGATCCGATTTTCCATCTGGATCAGCTGGGCTAAGATTAAATGCCTGGGGAAAAAAAAGAAAAATTTCTTTGGTCTAGTGGTTCTCAACATTGGCTGCATTCTGGGGTCACCTGAGTGCTTTAAAAAATACGGATGCCTGAGTTCTATCTCCAAATGTGCTGATTTAATGAGCCCTGGGCTTTGGGATTTTGAAAAGCTCCCTAGATGATTCCAATGTGCACCAAGGTTAAGAACCACTGCTTTAGCAGTTCCTTTTGCTGTTAAAAGAAAAATGATTGGCTTTGACCAAGTTCAACTTTCTCTGGAGTCATCTCCCCAGTGGAAAGAAGCTCTTGGCTCAGAGTGATGAGGAATATGGTGGACCAGGAGACAGAAGGCATGAGTTTGAGTTCTAGTTCTATGGTCACGCATCTCTTAATGACGTTTTGGTCAAGGACGGACCACATATGTGACAGTGGTTCCATAGGATTATAATGGATCCGAACCATTTCTAGCACCTAGTGATATTGTAGCTGTCATAACATCTTAGCACAACGCATTACTCAGGTTTGTGTGATAATGCTATAAACAAGTCTACTGCACTGCCAGTCATATAAAAGTAGAGCACATAAAATTATGTACGGTACATATAATTGATGATAATAAATGACTGTGTTACTGGTTTATGTATTTAATATACTATACTTTTTATTCTTATTTTAGAATATATGCCTTCTACTTAATAAAAAACAAGTTAACTGTAAAATAGTTTTGGGCAGGTCCTTCAGGAGGTGTTCCAGAAGGAGGCATTGTTATCATAGAAGGTGACAGCTCCATGCATGTTACTGCCCCCGAAGACCTTCCAGTGGGACAAGATGTGGAGGTGGAAGACAGTGATATCAGTCATCCTGACCCTGTATAGGCCTAGGCCAATGTGTGTGTTTGTGTCTTAGTTTTTAACAAACAAATTTAAAAAGTAAAAAAATAAAAAAGTTCTAAAAATAGAAAAAAACTTACAGAATGAGAATATAAAGAAAAATATTTTTGTACAGCTGTATAATGTATTTGTGTCTTAAGCTAAGTGTTATTACAAAAGCGTCAAAGTTAAAAAATTTAAAAGCTTATAAAGTAAAAAAGTTACAGTAAGCTAAGGTTAATGTATTATTGAATAAAGAAAAAAATATATTTTGTAAATCTAGTGTAGCCTAAGTGTGGAGTGTTTATGAAATCTGCAGTAGTGTACAGTAATGTCGTAAGGCCTTCACATTCGCTCACTGACTCACTCAGAGCAACTTCCAGTTCTGCAAGCTCCATTTTTGGCAAGCGACCTATACAGGTGTACCATTTTTAATCTTTTATACTGTATTTTTACTGTACCTTTTTTGTGTTTAGATACTCAAATACTTACCATTGTGTTATAGTTGCCTACAGTATTCAGTACAGTAACATGCTGTACAGGTGTGTAGTCTAGGACCAACAGGCTATTAGGCTGTACCATTTAGGTTTGTGTAATACACTCCATGATGTTTGCACAATGATGAAATCACCTAACAACCTATTCATTTTCCAGAATGTATTCCTGTTGTTAAGAGACACATGACTGTATTTCTAAGCAGTGTGTGACCTTGGGCATGTAATATTGTCTCTCTGAAATCTAGGGGTAAAATCATGGGTGGACCTGAAGGTCCTCCCAGAACCAAAGGTCTCTGAATCCATGACCCCATCAGTCTTGCATTTAGCACTGGCCAGTTGAATGATGATCTGTTTCTGAGAGTGAAGTCTGATTCTAGATGAGCTGCATCTTAAACTGTCAAAAGCAAATACTTTCCACGGAAAGGCCAAGGAAGGAAGCCAGTGAAGAATAATATCAAAAAGATGGAGAAACTCTGCAGTGATAGAAGCTGAGTGAGAAACAATCCCATATTTAGGATTCTGTCCTACAGAAAGAATGGTGTAAGCCTATATGGCTGGGCTCACACCTGTAATCCTAGCACTCTGGGAGTCCAAGGCAGGAGGATCGCTTGAGCTCAGGAGTTCGAGACCAGTCTGAGCAAAAGTGAGACCCCATCTCTACTAAAAACAGAAAAAATTAGCTGGGCGTGGTGGCATGTGACTGTAGGCCCAGCTACTCGGGAGGCTGAGGAAAAAGGATTGCTTGAGCCCAGGAGTTTGAGGTTGCTGTGAGCTAGGCTGATGGCCCGGCACTCTAGCCTGTGTGATCAAGCAAGATTCTGTCTCAAAAAAGAAAAAAAAGGTGTAAGCCTATAAAGCCATCTATCTGTTCAGGGATGTTCATTAGAGCACTGTTGAATACGCAAAGATTGTAAACAACCTATTTGTTGATTACTTGGAGAGAAACACAACCCAAAATAGCCCCTCTCCCATTTCCTCTGGTCACTTCACTCAATTTTAATTCTCTACATAGCAGTGATCTCTGACACTATGTTGTTCATTTATCTGCTCCTTTGTTTCTTTGTATATCCTCCCGATCCCCACACCACTCCCAACTAGTCTATAATCTCCAGGAGAGCAGGGCACTGTCTATCTTATTCATTACTTTATCTCTAGGACATAGAACAGGGTCATCTTAATATTTGTCAAATGAATGAATGGATACTACATTCATTCAAGAAAATGCTGTGCAGCTACTAAAAAGAATGAAAAAGTCCTGTATATACTGATCTGTAAAATGTCCAACCAAGCTTGTTAAGTAATGAAAAAAAAAAAAAACCGGAGGTGGGGAAATTTGATTTCTTTCTTTGTACAAGTTTTAAGTAGTTTTTTTTTTTTAACTTTTCAGTGTTCTATTAAATTGAAAGATTTTAAAATTAACTTATTATTTAGTTAATTAATTAAATACTAGTATAAGAGAGCAAACCACACATAATCACCACTACTAGGAATGTCAGTGGAAAGTATTGACTGTCTATAACTGCAGTCTATTTATCCTACCTCCTGCAACCCAGGGCCACCACCTTCTGACTTTTGGTTTGTCACGCCCCTCCTGTTCTCAAGTTCCAGCCGAAGCCGCACTCCTCTGTGCTTCCTCCTGGGCAGAAACCTGATCTGCATCCCTGGCCTTTGTCTAGAGGGTCCTGGGCACATAAAAGGTGTGCAGTAGAGATTTGCCAAATGAATAAATAAATCAAGGGACAAATCCTTCTTCAATCCCTGTAGTCCACAGAAACTTCTCCCTCTCCTCCCTACTGTTCATAGCCTCTATTTCTGGCTTCCCCAGACTGTGTCCCACACAACTATAGTTCTGTAGGAGTTTCTGTAGGGGGCAAAAAAGGTGTGGGGCAAAAAGTTTAGGAAATGCTGTTCAAGATTCAGTTAAATAGGTTTCTTTGCTTCTAGAATTCTCAGAGCCTTGAATGTGCTAATGAGCTTTGTGAATCTCAGGGGTTAGAGAATGAAAACGAATTATTATAGACACTATTTCTCAAATTTATTTGAACACATATTCTCTTTCCTGAGGAATGCATATTAATTAGCTCCCAAGACACAAGTGACCTCTTGAACAATGTTTCAAAAAGTCTGGTCTCAACTGTCCTGTGGTTGGGTGTTTAATAGAGACTACCCAGCATTGTCAGTGACTCTTCACATGTACACCTAATCTTCCAAGTAGACGGTGACTTTCCTGAGGGCAGAGACTGTGTCCTTCTCATCACAAGATCCCTGGCACATGTGTCTGTAGTGATGATATGAGGATGAGGAAGGAAGCCTGAGAACTGCATGACAGAAGAACATTTCATTCTCCCTCAGCATTCATGAAGAATTCATTTTTATTTTATGCTTCATTTAGGTTTCTTAAAAGGGAGGTAGACAGTGTAAGCAAAGAGTTAATATAAGATTATTATAATCAAATACAACGGTGAAAATCAGGTCCAAGGTCAGGAGATAAAAACAAATCCATGAATCACCAGCGTTCATACAGTTGCTTTGATTGGGTGTCAGATGTGGCCCCGAGCTACCAGGCAATCAGGCCGAAAGTTTCCTAATTAAAGTTTTGTGCTCTATCATCAGAAAGGAGGAAGCCTACAGGAGATAACATCTTGCTTGGAAATATATTCAAAATGAAATTTCTGACTGTGATAGTGCGGAGGCATAGTCGTCAGGGGAGAATTCCACAGTGGCAGCTGCCCTGTCCTGCCCTGGTTCTCCCTCTAACTGTCTAGCCTGTGAACTCCTTGCTTCTGTCCCATTTGGTTCCCTTTCCTGCTGTAGGACGCCACAGGGAGCAGATAAAACTAAACAGAGCAACTTTATATGACCCCTACACAAGCCAGGAAATGCCCATGTTAGCAGTCATAGCCCCTGTCAGAGACTGAATTCTGTCCTCCCCAAATTTATATGTTGAACTTCAGCCCCCAGAGTGACTGTATTTGGAGACAAGGCTCTAGGGAGGTAATTAAGATTAAATGAGGTCATAGTGGTATGGCTAACCTATTAGGGCTCAGTCTTCATAAGAAAAGAAGGAGAGGTTAAAAAAAAATGGACCCCCCCACAAAAGAAACAAAAGAAGAAGAGGAAATACCAGAGATCTCTCTCTACCCGTGTGACATGCACAGAGGAAAGGCCGTGTAAGGACACAGCAAGAAGGCCGCTACCTACACGCCAGCAAGAGAGGCCTCACCAGAAACCACCCTTGACAGCACCTTGAGCATGAACTCAGAGCCTTCGGAACCATTAGAAAATACATTTCTGTTATGTAAGCCACCTAGTCTGTCGTATTTTGTTATGGCAGCCTGGGCAGACTATCGCACCCCCTGAGGACACACAAGGACAGCTCACCGCGACAATGTACACCCTGATCAGGACTTTGACGGGGTGGTTGGGCGGAATCCCTTGCTGTATTCTCAGCTGCCCATTGTCCTCGGAGCTAAAATCCTCGGGGCTTTTGTAGATGCAGAAGGAGCCCTGGAACCAGAAAACAAAACCCATTGAAACAAGATGGCTCTATGTCCCACCAAAATCCCCAGAGAGCACAGTGCTGGGGAGGTGAGCACAGCCTGGAAGTAGCCGGAGCTACCCTTGCCAGTTGGATGTTCTCGGGCAGTTCATGTGACCTGGGTGCATCTGAGCTTCTTCATGGTATGCCAGTGAATCGGTGTTGTGCATTAAAACCCCCTCACAGGACTGTTATGTGAAGAACAGAACCAAGTGCCTTTTACATTGGGGGTGCTGTGCTAGCACTTCCCTGCTATCTCATTCCGTCTGGCCTGCAGTATTCATATTTCCAGATGCAGCAACTGAGGCTCAGGGAGGTGAAGTACATTGTTCCAGATCATGCAGCTAG
>CAUYRT010048996.1:0-22838 GCA_963574885.1 Lepilemur ruficaudatus
TGTGTCAATTTATTGTGACAATAAATTCAACTTCGTGTTAAACTACATTGTATGTAGGTAATCATTTTTTGTTTTGTTCTCCCCTGATGTCACTTTAACAGCCCTTAATTTGTGCTAGGGTGTATTCTGAACCAGAATAAATATTGGAAAAAGAATGTCTTCATTAAAATATTACAAAGCAACAAAAAAAAATTTTGAGTAATTGCAACAAAAGGAAGCACATTTGTTTATTTTCTTCTAGTCAGATCTTGATAGAATTTTAGAGTAACATTTTTAAAAATTGTAATTATATCCCACAACCAGCTAGCCATATTTTTAAAAAGCTGGATATCTGTACATTTTCTTGCCAAAAATATAACCTAAGTGCGGTTACGATATATATATTTACATATATATATATATTGATTTTCGTCCACAGTTCCTGGCTTATAACTCCCATAGTCCCTGTTGTAATGTTGGATGCTTTAGGCCTCGGGAGCAGGCTTCAGGAGATAGATTATCTCTCTCTGAACTTCTGTCCTCCTTTCAGCTGCCCAAGGCAGGACTCTAATCTGATTGTGGGTCAAAAGACCCTCATTCCAGAGAGGGTCCTGCCCTATATCCTGGAGGAGGGAATGCTGCACAGAAAGGCCACAAAGAATCTGAACAGACAGACCTTGCTAGGTTTAGATCACGCACTTTCTGTCCAGTCACATTTCTACATGGTTATCAATCATGCCTGTGTAATTAAGCTTCCATAAAAACCCAAAGGACAGTGTTTTGAGAGCTTCTTAACATGAGGACATTCCTGGAGGGTGGCGTGCCCTGGGAGAGCATGAAAGCTCTGCGCTCCTTCCCCATACCTTGTCCTACACATCTCTTCATCTCTATCCTTTGCAATATCTTTATAATAAACCTGTAGGTGTAAATGTTTCCCTGAGTTCTGTGAGCTGCTCCAGAAAGTTAATAGAACCCAAAGGCAGGCGGCTGTGGGAACCCCAGTTTGAAGCTGGTTGGTCAGAAGTTCTGGAGGCCTGGACTTTCAATTGGTAGGAAGGAGAGGACAGTCTTGGGGACCGAGCCCTCAACCTATGGGACCTGACACTATCTCCAGGTAGACAGTGTTGGAATTGAATTAAAGGATGTCCAGCCAGTGTCTGCTGCTTGGTGTGTGGGGAAAAACGCACATTTGGTCACGGAAGTCATCTTATAATATGCGATAATTGTGGAGTTTAGAGGAAAGCACAGTTTGAGGGTTTTCTTAAAGCACCAGGTGAATCAGATATTTAAACATAAATATATGAAACTGTAAATGTACCAAAAAAATGTGAACTTTTTTTATAGCCTTGTATTTAGAAGTACTTTCTAAATATGACAGTTACTCCAGAAGCCATAAAAAGAACAATAAACTAATTCACACAAAAATTTAAATTCTAAAGGGCAAAAATTAAAGAGTTGAAAGAAGAATCAGAGAAAATATTTGCAACAAACATAATATTAAAAAGGCTGATTTATTCAATAAACAAAGAGTTCTTATAAATCAAATAAAAGCAATGGCAAAATCAAAGTGAGACCAGGGAAGGGGTTGCTTATTTTCCTGCCCTTCATGCTTTGATAAGAACGATAGACTTTCTTTCAATCTTTTGTACAGTATTGTACAAGAACAATTTCAAGGCAAGGACTTTAGCTTTAACTTTTCCAACAAAGTTGCTTATCTTAAGCTCTTCCTATGTAGAGATTCTGGTGGTTGTCCCGAGTAAGACAATCAACTCAATAGAATAATGGGGAAATAACATAAATAGGCAATATAAAATAACCACATGAAAAGATATTTCACTCCAGTTATAGTGACAAAAAGTTACGTTAAAATAACAATGTGATACCATTTCCCACTTATCAAATGAGTAAGGATTTAAAAGACATGTTATCCTGTGTTAGAGAAAGTCAGGGAAATGGGATTCTTCTTTACCACTGGTGAGAGTGTGAACCAGTACAACTTTTAGGCTGCATTTTATATATATATATATACATAAAGTAAGTTGACTCTTGTTAGGGGTACCAAACCCCAAGGCAGCTGAGAATCCATGCATAACTTTTGACTCCCTCAAACCTTGACTACTAATAGCCTACTGTTGACCAGAAATCTCATTGATAACCTAAACAGTCAATTAATATAATTTTGCATATTAAATGTATTATATGATATATTCTTACAATTAAGTAAGCAAGAGAAAAGAAAATGTTATTAAGAAAATCATAGGAAGAGGGCCAGGCGCGGTGGCTCACGCCTGTAATCCCAACACTCTGGGAGGCCAAGGCGGGTGGATCCCTCAAGGTCAGGAGTTCGAGACCAGCCTGAGCAAGAGCGAGACCCTGTCTCTACTAAAAATAGACAGAAATTAATTGGCCAACTAAAAATATATATATATAAAAAAATTAGCTGGGCATGGTGGCACATGCCTGTAGTCCCAGCTACTGGGGAGATTGAGGCAGAAGGATCGCTTGAGCCCAGGAGTTTGAGGTTGCTGTGAGCTAGGCTGACGCCACGGCACTCACTCTAGCCCGGGCAGCAGAGTGAGACTCTGTCTCAAAAAAAGAAAAAAAAAGAAAATCATAGGAAGAGAAATATATTTACTATTTATTAAGTGGGAGAGGATCATCATAAAGGTCTTCATCCTCATCGTCTTCACATTGAGTAGGCTGAGGGCGACGAGGAAGAAGGGTGGTTAGTCTTGCTGTCTCAGGGGTGGCAGAGGCAAAAGAAAATCTCCATGTAAGTAGACTCATGCAGTTCAAGCCTGTGTTATTCAAGGGTTAACTGTACATGTGTATCTGCTTTGACCCAGCAATTTCACTTCTAGAAATTTACTCTATAGATATACTTACCCAACTACATAAAGATTGTATATATGTTTTTTAAAAAGAATGTTCATTGTAGCTTTTGATAATAGAGAATAACTAAAAAAATCTAAGTCACTAAAAGGGCTCTGAAAAAACAAAGATACATCCTTGAAAAACCATCAAAACTATAGCTATTAAAAAGGAAGAAGTGGCTGGGCCTGGTGGCTCATGCCTGTAATCCTAGCACTTTGGGAGGCTGAGGTAGGAGGATCGCTTGAGGTCAGAAGTTCAAGACCAGCCTGAAAAACATAGACACCCTCTCCCCCATCTCTACCAAAAAACAGAAAAATTAACCAGTTGTGGTGGCACACACCTATAGTCCCAGCTACTTGGGAGGCTGAGGCAGGAAGATCACTTGAGCCCAGGAGTCTGAGGTTGCAGTGAGCTATGATGATGCCACTGTACTTTACCTGGAGCAACAGAGTGAGACTGTGTCTCAAAAAAAAAAAAAAAAAAAGGGAAAAGTGATAGTATGTACAGACTTAAATAGAATTCTAAGGTATAACTGAAAAAAATAAGTTTTGGAACCAATTATCACATTTGTGTAAACTAACATGTATGTGTGCGCGTGCACATGGAAAACATCTAAGATGTTAGAGTGATTAACTATGAGGGGTGGTATTACAGGAGCTGAGTACCATTTTGGGGAAAGGGCACATTTTACTTGATATACTTCTGTACAATACTAATGTTTTCCCAAGAGAAAAAAAGTTAATAAGATGTGTTTTCATCCTACGTACTTAAAATGCTTGAATATTGTCAAAACCACAAAGTATGCTTGAACTCTTCCAGAAAAATTAAATTACACCTGGGGGGGGGGGAAATGGTTGTTTATGAGTTAAAAGCAAAACATCTACCAATTTTATGTAGTTTGACTTTTTTTATGTTCTGTTTACTAAACTAGAAATAAATACTGAATCATAATTAAGAGATAAAATTAGAAAGAAATGCTACCCTAGGATGACATGTTTCCTGATGTATCTGCACAGTGATATATGTTGATGGTTAAGTACAAAAGAAAATATAGCTGGGAAGAAGTGTGTAGCATTAATCAACATGATACCCATTGAAATAATTCACTTCTTGTCAGTTTTCTTCCTGGTTGCCTTCTCTCATAGGCAAGAGGGAGTAATAATCCAAAAATCAAAGTATTTTTCTTTGGGTAGTTTGAAGCTAGATGCTAATTGTTTTTTTAATAAACCAGCTGACAACAGTCATGTTAAAGGTCAGATCAATGAAAGGATCAAGGGAACTTGCTCCTTTAGAGTTTACTAAGATAAACCTGAATGTCATGACCTTCTTTGTAGGCATTTTACTGTGCAGTAGTAGTTTAGGGCAACAAGTCTGGACCTCTCCTCTGAAGGTAAGTTGGCTTATCTTCTTGAACTATTATAAATAAGGGGGAGGTGGGGAAATTACAGGCTCTGATTTATTCATTCATTATATCTTTCCTTCACTCACTGATCCATGCATCATTGATTCTTTTTTTTTTTTTTAAATTAATTGAATATGTTGCATGTTTAGCTCTGGGAATACAAAGTTAAAATGTCATCCCTGGACTCAAAGATTTTGCAGTCCAAGAAGAGATAAAGAAGAAAAAGGGAAAATTACAAGACAAAGTAACCAAAGGTTTGTACAGAAGATATAGGAAACCCAAAGGAGAAGCACCTAGCACAAGTTGGAGGACCAGGGAAGACTGTCCAGCAAAGGGAATGCCTGGACTGAGTCCTAAAGAATGAAGGCATCCCACATACGGAGAGGGAGCAGTGTGCTAAGTCACGGTAGCAAACTAAAAAGCACAGTACCTTTAGGGAACTGTTCGTAGTTTAGTATAGTGTTAGCAGAGTGCTCACAGGGGGATGGGAAGGCCAGGGAGAGACTTGCAGGGATCAGGTGATGAGGGACTTTGTTTGCCATGCTAAGAAATCTGGAATTCATCTGGAATTCATTCCGATGGTTAAGGCTTTTAAGCAGGAAGATGATATGATTAGGGTTGGGTTTTAGAAAGATGTCTTGGGTGGTAATGTGAAGAAATAAAACTAGGTGAGAGATGAAAACGGGCAGGATAATACTTAAGGTAGAAAAACTAGTGAGGAAGCAGTTGCAGTAACATAGGAAGGAGATGACGGGGCATTTGCTTTTTAGAGGACACATCGAAAAGCAGATGAAGATGCTGGTCCTTTGATTGGACACTGATGCCCTGGGAAGGACTGTGGAGTCAGGACCTGAGGCAGTTTACAGAAGCCATTGGCAGTGATGGCCAGGGTCTTGGAAGCAAGGCCTAGGACAAGGAGTGGTTCTTGTCTGTCACAAGCTGGGCTGCCTGTTCAAGGCCATAGAGGTTACTTCCTTAGTGGAGATCTCTTCCTGCCCATTAAGGAGTCTGAGATTTTTTTCATTCCCTCCTAGGGCAACTCTATGATAAGAAGAAGGCCCTATAGACATCTCTAAAATGTATCAACAATTTTTGATAAAAAACTTTTTGTTACTGGAGTTCCAAAGCAGATGGAGAGTAGGCATATGGAACATTGTAAGATGTGACAAGCAAATCTTCTCCCTGGGCTATGCCATTCCACTAGCTTTGACAACTGCCACATCTCACACACTCAACAATACCAAAAGAAAAGTGAAAAGCAAGTCTTTAGAACTGTTTTGAGAAAAAGAAAAAAAAGTAACTTTGTTGACATATAATTTAGATACCATAAAATTTACTGGTTTTAAGTATATGATTCAATGATTTTTAATAAATGTACTGAGTTATACAACCATCACCATAATCCAGTTTTAGAACATTTCTAGTGCCCCACTAAGATCCCTAATGTCCACTTAGAGTTAATCTTCATTCTCACCCCAGCCCCAAGAAACTACTAATCTACTTTTTGTCTCTATATATCTGCCTTTTGTAGATGTCTCCTATAAATTGAATCATACAACATCTGATCTTTTGTGTCTGGCGTCTTGGACTCAGCATAATAATTTTTAGTTTATCTATGTTGTAGCACATGTCAGCAGTTCATTCCTTTTTATTGATGAACAGTATTCCATCACATATAGCTGTCCCACCTTTGGTTTATCCATTCTCCACCAGGTGATGAACATAGGCTGCTTTGCTCTTGTTTCTACCTTTGTCTCTGGATTACAGGGCTTACACTGACAGTTTTCTCTTTCCTTCTCACTGTGCCTGCTGACAGCATTAGATAATGTGGCACATCATTTTCTCTTTTGACAATTTTTAATAACTAGTGAGAATAAAGACTAACGTCTTTATTGATTGCTTAGACTCAATTGTGAGAACAGTGCCTCTCAAATTTCCAAACCACAGACAACTGTGGCAGAACCCCACATCCCACAGGCTCTACAACTCACACACTCCCAATTGTTGCCACTCCAAAAACAGTACCACGAAACAATAACAACATGATGACAATGATGACCACAACAAAATCTCCTAGAAAATAATGGGAAGAATGGTGCTCTTTTTGAAGTGCTTTTTTTTGGAGCACCTTCGTGAGAAAAATCACATCAAAATTTCTTATGCCAAAATAGTAACGGAAATGTTGTCCTGATATAAATATTGGCCTATGTACACTGATGCCTGTGGACAATAAGTGGCCCTTTCAGGACATACCCCGAGTACTGTTGTTCTGGCCTAAATAGTTTACTTGAAGGTAAAGATTATCATAAAATGAATATATATCCCAAGAAGTGATTCAACCTTGTTGTATTTTTTTAGTTTTTTAACTTTAAAAAATTTTAAATACACAAACATACACAGACTGGTGTAATAAACCCCTAACTAGCCATCACCCAGGCCAATATGCATCAATCCATGGCCAGTCCCAATCCCATCCACAAACCCACTAACTTCCCTCCCATATTATTTTGAAATAAATCTAAAGCATATCATTTGATCCACAAATATTTCATCACGCAATTCTAAAAGAGAATTTTTTCTAACAATATAACCACAATATCACAATCATATCCAAAGTATTTTAACAATAATCATTTAATACAAAATTTCCAGTCAGTGTTTCTGTTGTTTCAATATGTTACTTAAAGAAGTAAGCCCGGATGGTGAAACAAGCTCTGTCTGATGAGGACTTTGAGGAGAGGGGGCTCCACACACATCCTGATAGAATCTGCATGGTAACATTTCTTTGCATCCCCAAGCTATCTTTTGGGGCTGGGATTTAAAGGACTGAAGGGAATGCAAAAATTAGCTTGGAAAACGTATGCCATATGGACACTAAAGGATTACTCTCCTCTTTCTGGCTATGAAATGACTAATTAACTATTTGAAGCTGAAATGTGTGGGATCGTTTTCAGAAAATGGAATATCTTTCCCTCGCTGAGCATATTGATTAGAGACGTAATCTAGACTGTCTGGGAATAGTCTCTCTGTAGCAGAACGAATCACACCCTTCAATGCACTGTTTAATTTTAGATATATCTTGTCACATCTATTTAAGTGGTTTGGCTCCAGATTTTTTTTCCCTTTAGTAGTGCCTGATGTCCACATTTATAATTTAGCTGTCATTTTCTCAAAAGGCAATGTGGGGTAATAAGAAGAGCAATTCCAAATTTTGTCACACACTAGTGGTGTAACCTTATACAAGTTAACCTGTAAGAGCAGGAGGTTTTTTTCATCTGTTGACTAATGAGGATTTGTGGGGATTAAATGAGACACAGAATTTAGCATTCTGTCTGCACATACTAGACAATCAAGAAATCGTTGTTATTGTTAACAAAAAAGGGATTTTCTATAATTAATATAAATAATATATCAAAAATTTCCAAATGATAGATTTTGCTTAAGCAATATGTCCTACTGATGCCTCGACAAGATCATAATGTTACTATGCATGGATCAGATAGCTAAGGAATAATATTCCTTCCATCATTGCCTTGAATGTAAACAAGAGCTTAGAGTAACAGAACCGTAACTGATAAGACATCCTTAAATCATTCTATTTTGAATCATTATTTAAAAATCAGGTCAACCTAACCATTTTTTAAATTCTATCTTCTCAGAATAAAATATAAAACTTTTCTGGTTGAGACTAACAGAAGAAAATGATGTGAAAAACAAAAAAAGCCTCATTCTCTCATCTTAGTAACAATAATTTAAAAAAAAACACAAATCCTTAGGGTCAGTTCCAAACCTGACCCAGGCCTGAGGTATAAATGTGGGGAAACAAGGAAACTTCCATTTTTGTCCATCCATTTGCAAGCACAGCATGAAAAATCATTTATAGTAGAATATTAGTAAAATAGAAGCTAGTTCATCAAGCAAATATTTCTCTGCTCAATAAATGGTTTATTAAAATCTTTACTAAACATTTTGGCCAATTTTCTCTTTCTTTACGAGTATAAATATTTGTGGGTAACTGATTCTGTGATCCCTGGTTTAGGATCTTGCCATACCTCATAGTTAGCAATAAATTTTCATTATCTAGTTCTACAGTAATGAAAAGTGTGATAAATCAGCTCGAATGTGTCCTGACCTTAACACAGTTCCTGGTTCTTTTCTCTGGTGAATTATTTCTCTTTCCTAAAAGAGAATACACAGCCATAAATTCCTGCTGGTTGTGGGCTCTAGTTCATTATTTGTTTTATTACAATGTGTCATGAGCATTCATGAAATGTGGCATGAAATATTCTTTAAGAGGTCAGCTTCAAGAGCATTATTGTGGTCAATCAGGTAGACAGATAGCTACATACTCAGGCTCCAAAGCACTTTCCTCCTATCCTTTGCCAACTGGCTTCAAGATGAGCTGGAGGCAGTTCAGCTTACCACCTTTTCACGCCACCGTTACCTACTCAAAATAACTACCAAGTGCCTGCTCCACACTCAGTCCTCTGCCAGGTGCTGGTCTACAGAGTCTCCACTCTCAGGGTGAAGAGATTGATAAGGGAATCCTGTTACTGTAACAGGTGTTAGTCATTTATCCAGAACCTGCTACATGCCAGGTGCTCTGTTAGGCACTGGGACTAGGATAGCAAAGAAAACAGACAAAAATCCCTGCCCTTGTGGACCTTTGTATTTTAATGTATTGTAAAATGCACAGGATGCTATGAAAGCCCAGATAAAGAAGGTCTAAAATAGATTAAAACAGACCAGGGGTTAGGTAAACCTTTTCAAAGGAGGTGATACTTTAGAGTCTGAAAAGACAAAAAGGAAAGAAGCTAGATAAGGAAAGCACTCTAGGCATAGTATGGGAGGTGTGAAGTAGCAGGATACATTTGGAAAACCACTGGCAGGCTGATATAGCTGCTGCTTTATCTGAAAACTGTAGCACGCCATTGAAATATTTTAAGTGAAGAGTGTCATGATTATATATGCATTTTAGAGTGCTCACTCCGCCTGCAGTACAGACAATGGACTGTGGAGAGGCCAGAGAGACCAATTAACCAGCTGGTGACACATTTCTGATTGCAGAAAGTCAGAATCTACAGGACTTGGCAACTCAATACAACAGGAAAATACTGAATGGGCAGTGGGGGGCCTAGGTGACTCTGGCTATAAAAGCAACTAGTTGAGTCATTGGTGGTGATGAAAACGTCTTCATCAACCAAACATCGGAGAGATTTTATACTGCATTCAAGAAAGCCTAAGATTAGGTTACCTTCCCCACTCTGAACCAAGCATCAGTTTCTGAGTTAAAGATGAGTTATTCCTGGAAACAGTAAATGTCAGCTCTGAGAAGAGTTTTGGTGACTAAAATGATCAGTTTATCAACATGGGTTCCAAGAGCTGGTTAATTATCTTCATTTTGGCTACATAACCTGCAGAGACAGCGCAGTGGGAAGAGGGTGAAACAGGCTGTATGTGAGAGAAAGGGAGAGAGGCAGTCTAGGGCTTCCATTGCTTTAGACTGCCCACCACCTCTTCCCTCTGCTTCTGGGAAAAATATCTTAGTTTTCTGTTGGGAAACCACACTTCTCCCACATTCAGCCATTTAGTTCTCGTGGGGCTGAGCCCACCCCAGCAATGGACCCAAGACTTGGCCAATAAGAGTTGCTCATTTCCCTGCTCATGGTTCAGGGGTGAGCATGGACAGAAGCAGGGCCAAGCAGCACCAGACGTGCTGACATTTTAAAAAGAGAGGCTGTGTCCCTTGGGCATGGCTAAACTGGTAGGTATATATTTGGAATTTCTGGGAGCCACATTGCCCTCACAAGGAGAGAGTCCTCCTGAGAATGAAACCAACTTAGAGGAAAATAGATCGCAAAGATGGAAATACTCTGATCCAGCCATGCCTGATGCCCCATCCTATTTTTGGATTTCCAGTTAAGTGGGCCAGTTTTGAGCTAGGTGTCTGTTACATGCACAGGAAGAGTCCTTTTTGCCTCCCAGATGGTAAGAAGATAATTCTTTTTCCTATATTACTGGATTTTTTTTCATTTTTTCCTTTTTTCTCTGCCTTTTTCTCTTTTCTCTCTCTACACACAAACCCACAGCCTCTTGGAAGGGCCAGAGGGGAGATCAACATTGATCTCATAGCCACTTACAGCCCAAGGGTTTCTCTAGTCCACATCCTGATACCTTATAGCTCAGGGAAAAGCCCTGAAGAGTTAGCTTCCAATAAGAATTTTGACCCAAAATAAACTAGTCCTTTCCTTATAACAGGCTGTTCTCTAACCTGAAGATACTTTCCAAACAAAAGATGTCATTAAATCCAGGTTTTGTGGACTGGCATAGCAGATCGTTACTGTGACAGACCCCAAAGATTACAGTTCCCTGTGCCCATGCTTCTTCACTGTGTGACTTTGCTTCTCTTCTCAACAATTAGGTAGAGTCTGTTTCCCTGCTCCTAAGACCTGAGCTGGCCTTGTAATTTGCTTTAAGTAATAGGACGAGGACAGAAGTGATGTGTGAGTCCCAAGGCTAGGCCTTAAGCAAGCTTGCACTTCAGCTTTCAGATTTTGGTATGCTCTGTCATCCCAAGTAAAGAAATCTAATTTAAAATTTCAGAGAGTAGGAGGTCACAAGGAGAGAGGGGCTCTGCTGAAAACCACAACCATCCACCAGATGTGTAACTGAGGCCTTTTTGGACCAACCAGTCCCCAGCTGAGCTGTCAATTGACCTGAGTGAGCCTAGCTGACACTCCATGGAGCATAAGAACCACTCGGTGTAGCCTAGCCCAAATTATTAACACAAAATCATGAGCAAATAAACGGTGATTGTTTTAAGCCACTAAATTCTGGGGAGATTTGTTAGGGAGCAATAGCTTACTGATACAATTATTTATATAAAATGTTGGCTTTAAAATCAGTTTTGAAGACTAAAAAACAGGACATAAAACATATATATGTCTGTTTTCCAGATATTGGACAATAGGCAGTATAGGACAATGACCTCTGACAGAAGGGAAGCAGGCAAGGTAAGCCCTAGGATTGCCCCAACTTGTTTGGATACTGCAGTGGGAGGGAGAATCCAAACCACTCCCAGCAGGGGCAGAATTGCAAATTTAGGAAGGTTAAGGCAGATAGAATTCAGAGGACAGTACCAAAGAGGAGAAAGCTGCATGGAGAGGAGAGATGTGCACAAAAAGAGAGCAAGCTTTGGCAATCTGCTCAGGGTTCCCCTTGAATTTTTAGCTACAGGATGTGAGGAAACTACTCAAGGCTGGGGAAAGAACCACCAGAAAAGAGAAGGCAGGATAATTCCCCGAAGCTCACATATAGCCAGAAAGAGTTTGTGTTCTCACCAACCAGAGTGACAGAGGAAGTAATATTTGAAAGTTAGAAAGGCTCAAAAAAGTTGGATTTTTGCAAGGTGAAAGAATTCCTAAGCAGGGTGCAGTGGCACATGCCTGTAGTCCCAGCTACTCAGGAGGCTGAAATGAGAGGATCCTTTTTGCCCAGGGGTTTGAGATCAGCTTGGGCAACAGAGTGAGAACGCTGTCTTAAAAAATAAAATTCCTTCACAGCTAAATTTCAAAAGTTGTTGCGAATGTTTGCATTTTTTATGGTTATGTAAAAAAGAGCCCTTTTTAAAGTGCATATTTATTAATAATTATATAGGGACAAACGACACGATATCTACAGGTTGCTTAAAAGTACTCCAACAAAAAAAAAGAGGAAGAAAAGCAGACTTTAAAAACTATGGAGAAATGCTGATATCGAAGTTGGTTTGTTGCATTGTCTAATTTTGACTATGATTGTAAATTTGTATGAGGCTTAGTCAATGCAGATATTTGAGTAATTTTTATGGACCACTGATATTTACTATGTCTATTCTTCCTTCAGTCCATTTTTCTGTCATATCCTTTTCTAGTTGTATGAATTCCTTCAGTTGTTATGCAGAGATATATATAGACCAAATCTATAGCTGAACACTGCCATCTGTTTTAGTCTATTAGTCATACAAGTTGAAAAATAAAGTTACAGAATGAAAGCTACAATTCTAATTAAATCCTGTACTTTAGAAAGGATTAATTAGGAGGCACTAATATAATTGGAAACATAAAGCCTCTAAGACCAGGTAACTTCAGTTGATTAAATCAGAATATTTGTTAGTGTTTTTTCTAACACAGTGCTTGAGAAAAGAGCTCTAAATTGCTTTACTGTGATGTTGTTATTAAATATAAAAATTGTGTCTTCTCCCATACGGATAACATTTTAAGGGTAATTTGTCACGTGAATTTATTCTCTAATTAATCCTATCTCCACTTCAAAATGAAACTCAAAACAAAAATTCCTTGACTATATACTTAAACATTGAATGTATAAATGATTTCATGGAGTGCTTTAAATTTAAATATTTTCTATTTTCTGATACAAATCCTAAAGGTGTTTTTTTTAAATTCAGGTTGAGAATTTGGGATAAATCCTAAATGAACAGACATTATATTTCAAAGGATGACCCTATTCAATATTGAAATTGTGTCCTAGTGTCCCTGTCACTATGGATCCTCCTTTCCATGCTCTACTTTTTGAAAAACAAAAACAAACAAAAAAAGTTTTTTCACCTTCTAACATTGCATCATTTACATATTATGTGTGTATTTATTGTCTATCTCCCTCTACTGGAATGCAAGTTCTCTAAGGACAAGAATCTTTGTATATTTTGTTGGACTGATTGATACCAAGCACCTAGAACAATTCCTAGCACATAGTAGGATGCTCAATCACTTGCCTTCTGTCTATGAAGCTCCTTTAACATTTCTCATAGGGCAGGGCTACTGGTGTGGAGGATTTTTTTGTTTTTATTTTCAGCTTTTGTATGTCAGAAAAGTCTTTATATTGTCCTCATTAGGCAGATGTCTTTCAAATTTCTCTAAAATGCTTTCCTCTCCCAGCCATGCCATTGCCTTCGTTCAGGTGGTCATCATTTTTCTCATGGACTCTGCTTGCAAATTGGTTTCTTACCACCATTCTCAGTCCCCTCCATTTCATCCTGGTCTATCCCACTTCAAATGAAATGAATGCAAACTGATCAAACCAAACACAAATATGACATTGTCTCTCCCTTACATAAAATATTTTGAATGGTTACTGATACCTGTGGGCTAAAGTTCAAACTCCCCACCATTAAGGAAACTGAGACCCAGAGAATTGAACAGACTTGCCTGCGGTAAGTTAACATGGTTAGGACTTGAAACTTGAATTCAGGTCCATTATACTAAGCTGCTGGAAGAGTTGGGCTTCTTTAAAATGATTCTTATCCTTATAGCATTTTGGGGTTTGGTTTTGTTTTTACTCCTAATTGTATTAGCAAGCACATTTTTAGTCTTGTAGATCTCAACTAGTCATGAGTCCTCTATTCATCATTGGAACAATTTTGGGAGATAATTCTCAACAGGACAGGAAACTTTTGTAATAAGTGGGAGGTTAGACTTGAAAACCTCTTAGGTCACTTCATATTTTAAGATGATGCAATTCTATGATAAAATATAATCATCTGAATTAATGAGTAACTACTGTATAATTACACAATGTAGTTTGGGCTCTGGAGTCAAACTACCAGAATGTCTGGGTTCCAATTCCTTCTCTGCCACTTACCAGCTGAGAGGCCTTGGGCACATTATTTAACCTCTCTTGGTCTCAATATCCTAAAATAGAGATAATAATCTTAACTCATAAAGTTGTTGTGAGGAGTAAGTGGGACTACATATAGCAAACAGAGCTAGCAAATAGAACTCAGCAAATATTATCTCTAGCTGTATGTATGGGAGTGCAAGAAATTGTTTAAGGAGAGCGTATAATAAGAAGAGCAGAACCATGGAGAATATCAACATTCAGCTGATGTACTGGGTTGAACAGTGTCCTCCCCAACATTCTTGTCCACCAGGAATCTTAGAATGTGATCATATTTGGAATTAGGGTCTTTGCAGATGTAACCAAGTTAAGATGAGGTCATACTGGATTAAGATGGGCCCTAATCCTATACCGATATTCTTATAAGAGGGAAATTTGGACACAGAGACATGCACAGAAGGAAGGAGGAGATCATGTGAAATGCAGAGATACAGGGAAGAAGGCCAGGTGATGACAGAGGCAGAGATTGGAGTGATTGAAGCCAAGGAACACCAAAGATTGCTGGCAACCACCAGAAGCTAGGAAAAGACAAGAAAGGATCCTCTTTAGGGCCTTCAGAGAGCATGACCTTGCTGACACCTTGATTTCTGACTTCTCATCTCTACAAGTGTGAGAGAACAAATTTCTGTTGCTTTAAGCCATTCAGTTTGTGGTACTTTGTTATGGCACCCCCGAGGAAACAAATACAGTTGGTGAATAGTCACGGAAAACACAGAATGGGTAATAGTAACACTTTACGGTTTCAGCAGTTTCAGAAACATAATTTCAATTTATCCTCACAGACAACTTGTGAAGTAGCAGGACAGCTTAACACTAAGAAAATAGATAATCACAGGTATTAGAAAGTGGCAGAAGCAGAATTTGAACCCAAACGAGGGGTCCTACTCAAACACTCTGACCCTATTAAGCAAAATGTTTCATCCCTTCTCATTCTCCCTGAAGTTTCTTTCCCCAACACAACTCCAACTTCACCTTCCTACCTCAAGCAATTTACTTTCAGGAGGATCACTGATCACTAAATTATACTTAAACATGAACCTTACTAATATCACACTGTCAAAATTTCAAATTGCACAACTTTCACTCTTATGTAAAGAGCTACCCTTTGTAAGGAGGCTCAAGTATCTACAGCGGGTAAGAAAAACACATCGGGGAAAAACAGGTCATTTTTCTACCTACAGTCATAGGGACAAGGCTGCAACCCCAATGACTCTAGTTACCAGAATAGGGCCCATCTAAATCCAGTATAACCTCATCCCAACTTAATTACATCTGCAAAGACTCTAGTTCTAAAAAGGTCACGTACTGAGGCTCGTTGCGGGCAAGAATTTTGGAGGGACAACATTCAACACAGTTCACCAGCTAAATGCTGGTGTTCTCCACCGGTTCTGCCCTTGAACCTCTTCTCTTACTCTACACTCACTCCTTTGACAACATTTTCCACTCCCATATATACAGTTAAAGCTGACATCTGCAGAAAGAAAATATTTTCACAGAAAGCTGTGAGATCATAAGGATGTGAACAGTCCACTTTCATCACAGCATTCCTTTTGTATTCTGGCACAGAGACATTTGGTAGCCTTTCTTGGGTTGCAGAGCTCCTCGGTTTCACAGTAAACAAGGACCTTTGGTTCAGTGTTCCTGCCACTACAGTGACTAAACTACCTGACTGCTCCTCCACAGATAAGATTCATAGATGTTACTTCAGCTGGTTTTTTGGATTAAAATAAAAACTTTCAGCATAATGAATATGCCAAATAAAGCGTTGTCTGTACGTTTTTTTTCTCTAAAGCATGAATAGGCTACGCCTTGCAATCAGAAAGCCTTAGTGCCCGTTCCCGGCATTGGGAGCTTCGGTTCCTACAAATAAAAAAACACCTGTCCTCGGCATTTCAAACGCTAGGCAAAACGTCTGGCACAGACCAGGGGCTCAGCATCACTTGCCCCTAAAGCGCAAACTTCCGGGTTCCCCTCTTCCCTCACGGACCCCGCGGCAGACGCGCAGGGCATGCCGGGAGGAAGGACCCGGAGGCCGGCCCCGCCCCACGCGGGGCGCCGGACGCGCCTGGTTCCCTCGGCCCTCCGCGCCCTCGCACTGAGACCCGCGGCGCGCTCGCCTCTTCCTCCCTGGTGCTCCAGTCGGGAGCATCTGCAAGGACTTGGCTCAACGCGGATTAAGGCACGGCCTGGGACAGCCCGGGGTGGTGCGCAGTGGCCGCGCGAGGCCCCCGCCGTCGCCGCCCGAACGCCCGAGCCCCGGCCCCGCCCCCCGCCACCAGAGCCCTGTCGGCCGCGGCGTCCGCGCCCACCGCTCGCGGGCTGCCTCGTCGCCATGCCGCTCTACGAGGGCCTGGGGAGCAGCGGGGAGAAAACGGCGGTCGTGATCGACCTGGGAGAGGCCTTTACCAAGTGAGTGGCCTTGGCGCCGGCTGCGGTCGGCCCGAGGGGAGGGTGGATGGCCGAGTCCCAGGCCGGGCCCAGGTCCTCATCGCAGGCTCACGGGCAGCTCGGGGCCTCTACTTTTCTTCGCCCCAGCTCTCTTTGCAAATGACGGCCCTTACTGTTACCACCTTGGGCGATGCGAATCGTGAGGACGACCGGTGGGGGTGATCGGGCTGTCACTCCCAGAGGGGCCCCAGGAAGGTTCGGGAGAAGCGCCCACGCTGCCGCCTCGGATCGTCACCCCAAACCGAACGGACCTTTTGGGATCGATCATCTATGCAGGGGATGACAGCGATGTCCCTTACCCTGGGCTGAGCTGGTTAGGAAGGCCGCAACCGAATTGGAATGCTTGATGATGTTCCATCATGAAACATTTATTGAATGGAGCTTCTGTTGGTGCTGGAAATGCAAATATGTTTAAGACAGGCCTATTGCTCCTCAAGTATAGAGAATCAAATTAGGGAGACTGGGCACATAAACAAAGAGGTGAAGCTCTATAGATAAGACTCTGGAAATCTTTTGTTGGCACCCCTAAACTGTTAGGTTGCGTTTAACGTGTTTTAAAAGACAACTTGTAAACACGGGAAGAGTCAACATTTTGGATGGCAGAAACCCTTTAAGGACCAGATGAAAACCACAGATGCACAAATCTTAAGATATTTCAGGATATTGGCAGGGTCTTTGCACCCAAGATTAAGAGTCCTTGTACTGGGCTCCAGAGAGAAGAAAGTGATAGGCAATGCATTAAATATATGTGTGTGTATACACACACACACACACAATTTCTGAAATGGAAACATTTGAAAAATCTTTGTGACCTCTAAGCATTTTCTAACATAGAGTAAATAGTTTACTAACCATTTTTTGAATAAGTGGCCAAAAGAGCCTGTTTAAAAATTGGAGCTCAGTAGCCCCAGAATTGGATTAAACATAGCCCTGATAATGACATTCTCTTACCGTTCTATGAAAGGCTTTCCCTTATTAATTTATATTTTCTTGTTTATTTTAAAATTTATCTTAATATCGTGATAAATACCTTGAGGCCGCTACTCAAAGATGTTTTGGCTGTACATTGAAGAAGCAGTAAAAAGAAATTAGACGGGAAGATGATTATTGGAAATGAAAGTAGGAAGGCGATAAGATGAATATATGAAGTAAAAGAAAGGAATTGAAGCTGCTTAATGGTTTGCATGCTGGGGAATTTGAGGAGCACTAGTGCAAGTGAGCATGGAGATGGGAATAGTAGAAGATGGAGAGAGCTGTTTGGGGATAGGAAGAGAACAGTACCAAAAACTAGACAAGACAGGAAGAGGTGATATTAGAACTATAACTAGCATGATGATCATTTTTAGCAAGTTTTTAAGCAAAGTTTTGTTTTACTAATATAAAATATGGAAGTAGCTAAATATTCAAGAAAAATAATATTTTTTAAGGAATGAAATATTACACAGTTTTAAAAATGATACCAATGAAGACTGTATTAATATGGACAGCTTATTGTATGAGTTCACTGTGTATGAAGTATGATTATAACTGTCAAATATGCATAGTTAAAATAATAGACTGGAAGCAAACACACCAATATGGAAGCTAATAATATTAGAATGAAGGAATTATGAATGATTCATCTGAATTATATGAATGAAGTCACATAATATAGTACAGATTCAGGATTATAGAAACGTCTTCCCTAAAATTCAACTAAAATTAAAAACGGGGGAATAGGTAATATTGCCCTAAGAGAATATAGTTGATCCTTGAACAATACAGGTTTGGACTGTACAGATCCACTTTTATATGGATTTTTCCCAATAAATACAGTTGGCCCCCAATATCCTGGGGTTTGCATCCATAATCAAATGCAGATCAAGAATACAGTATTCACAGGATGGATGTGAAACCTGCAGATATGGAGGGCTGACTGTGGGAAATGAATATATGCACAGATTTTTGCATCTGGGGGGGGGGAGGAGGCCTAGAACTAATCCCCTATAGATACAGAGGGATGACTGTACACTGGTTTATTTCAGTATCACTAATTTTAAATAATTTGATTTTTTCCTTTAATGCACAATTTAATAGATGGCATTAACTTTTTAGTTTTTTGAGGGGGAGGGCAGTCCCTTTGCATCAAAGGTATTTCCAGATGTTTCTGTGACCATTGTTTTGAAACAAATACAGTAATATTTGGAATTACTAAAGACTAGAATGACAAATATTTAGAATTCTGTAAGTTGAGTGTTTCAATTTTCTGTTTATTTACAGGTGTGGATTTGCTGGAGAAACTGGTCCAAGATGTATAATTCCTAGTGTGATAAAAAGAGCTGGCCTGCCTAAGGTATTTTTTAAAACAAACGAGCAAAGTCAATACTGTACTATAAAGTATTTTTAAATATTACTTCAAATAAGATTGGTTAGAATAGTGCTAAATATGTAACTTACAGCTGTATATCCAAGAGAAATTTTTAAAATCAACTTTATTGAGGTCTAATTTGCATATCATAAAGTTATGATGTATAGCCACTACTACAATCCAATTTTAGAATATTTTTATCACCTCAATAAGATCCCTAATACCATTTACAGTTAATTCTCATTCCTGCCCCTAGCCTACCACTAATATGTTTTCTATTTCTATAGATTTGTCTTTTCTGTGCATTTTATATAAATGGAATCATATGATATCAAGAGAAAATTTATAACCTTAGTAAAATACTTTTATAAGCCTGGTGTAACATAATCATTGAATAATTTTATTCTTACCTTATTTAAAACATATCAGGCCTCCATTCCCTTATCTGTAGTTCTAAAATCCAAAGAATTTTGAAAAACAAACTTTTTTTTGACATGGGGGTCTCGCTATGTTGCCCAGGCTAATCTTAAACCTGTGGGCTCAAACGATCCTCCTGCCTCAGCCAACAAGTAGCGGGGATTACAGGCGCAGCTACCATGCCCAGCTCAAAAAACACTTTAGTAAGTTTCTTGCCAAAGCTTATTTGGCAAATTAGGAATTACAACCAATAGAAAGAATAATTTTACATGCCATAAAATTGATCTGTTAAAAAATGAGATATAGGTCCTTTCTGTGGTCACGTTATATATTCATTCGTGAAAAACCTCTGTTCTGCAATGTGATACATTTTTTAAAAAAACAAAGCAGGCTTATGGGAAAAATGAAGTTGGGGTAGATGATACAAAACCTTGTAATCAGAGCATTAGCAAAAATAATGATTGATACCTTAGGGGAAAATCTGAATAGTATTGGCTGGCTGCTGAGTGTGGATATTAAAATAAAATCATAGATTGAAAATACTGGCCAGTGGGTACTGAGACAAAGCAGATGGAAGCAAGTTCTGAGCCAGTGGGACTGTTGTTAAGTAGAGACTAGGAGGAAATACAGCCAATAGAGTCATGAAAGGATACACTCTGAGGAGGGAGCCCCTGGTATAGGAAATTATTTAAATTTTCTTAAATATCTGAAAGGATAGCTACCTGTGTGACCATGGAATTGATGACTTTCTTTTTCTTGAGGAAGGTTGTAGTTCTGTTATCATAATTTTAGCTTCTCTTGGGTAATGTGAACTAATACAACTTTAACATTATACTAACATTACACCCTTATATAGCAATTGCATATGTGTTTTATAAAAACATGTTGTAGCAGAATAGACTAGACCATTGATTTGTATTTGGCATTGGAATGCATCAGAAATCTTTTTAATTACACTTGAATAGGGAATCATTTCATTGATTTTAAAATATTCTGCAAATCATTGGACAAGCCAGAAATATAGTAGATATTTGTGGTATGATATTCAAAAATGTGCTGGAAGTTCCTGTTTATTAATTTTTCATGTAATTTTGCTGTATAATTGGCATTACTGTGTTACTAGATAGATTTCTGACAGGACTTAGAACTTTTACGTTCTCATTGGCACTTAGTACTTTGAACTTTTATCTTCATTTGAAAAGACAAATGTGTATGAAGATTACTTATTTTGACTATATATGGTTTGGAACCTTCTTTAAGCCACATAAAATGAAGAAATTAGCCAAGCTGATAATGGTCTTTCCTTTGAAAGAGTAAATGAAGAGAGGTTTGCCAGTGATGCATCATTGTGCTTAGAGTTTTCTGAGAATCACAGATGAAGCCCTTGTTATATATTAGTGTTGACTTAGCATTTATAGTTTGGTAGTGTTTGCATATGCTGCTTTAGTGCTAATGGTATTTGTTCTCATTTTTACAACATATATTTATCAACAACCTACTATGTTCCTGGCACTGTATCATTTGAAGAAGGATGTATCAGATGCAAGCCAAAAACAGTTCTTGCCCCATGGAACTTACAATCTAACAGAAAGTTAAACATTTTATAAGTAATTAAGCATGGTGATGTTGCAAAAGGGAAGGTATCAGTGCCTTGGGAGTGACTAACCGGGACTGAACCAAGTTTGGAGTGTTTGAGGAAGCCTGTAATGCTTTTTGATGAACGCTGATTTTTATCATCAGTCATGCTAAAATAATAAGTCAGATGGAGGGAAGATGCATATGAGTACGGCTTTTACCTATGAACATGTGCTTTTATTACCATAAACCAAAAAATTCCATAATCTTAGATATGCCATTTCTTGAGGATTTCTAGTTTAAGATATTAATCTGTATTTGATTTTTGTATCCTTAGTACAAATTGCTATTTATTACCAGAAAATGCATTGGTAAAATAAAACACATTTTAGTTTTAATCTGAGATTGTTTTATTTATATAAATTAATCATTTTAATTTTTTACAGCCTGTCAAAGTTGTTCAGTATAATATCAATACAGAAGAATTATATTCCTACCTAAAGGAATTCATCCACATCCTGTATTTTAGGTAAGACACAATTGCTTTTTGGGTTTTTTTTGCCTAGGTTGGTTTTTTTTTGTGATTAGATAGAATTTCCTAATGCCAGTCATAGTAATATTTGGTTGATGCAAAAAACAAACAAACAAAAAAACAAACAAACAAAAAAACTGGCTTTCACTGCAGTTTTTACTCGCTAATGGTTCAACCTTTTCAAAATATATTTGAAGACTAGAAAACTAACAAACATAAGGAAATATTGAAAATCAAATGTCCATTAATAAAGGGGATTAATAATTAAATTACTATACATCCATACAGTGAAACACTGTGCATTCATTAAAAAAGAGTTCTGTATCTAAATGTAGTAGTACAGAAAGATGTTTTAGATATATTGGTAAGTGAAAAAAAGCAAGTTGAAGAACAGCATCTATGGAATGAATATTTCTGTTAAAATATATGCATACACATTCATAAGAATGAAAAATATACAAATTGCTCTCAGTGGTAGTTTCTGGGTAGTAGGAGTATAAAGTTCTTGTACGTTCCAAGTTAAAAATGTCTATAGTGTTTGGAATTTTGTGAGCATATATTACTTTTGTGACTTAATAAAAGAAAATCATTTTAATGGCTCAAGTTAGTAATCATAGTAGGCTATAGTTTTAGTTTTCTGAAATAAATGAGTTAATAAAGTTCTGGCACAGTGCATGGCACATAGTAAGAGGTCAGAAACATTATCTTTCAGTGGTAATAAAATGAAGATGTCTTTTCATCTTAAAGCTTCTTAAGCTAAGGTAGTATAATTTCTCTATTCTTATCAAATTGCATTACTTACCAAAATAAATACAAACTTTTATTTACTTTTAAAAAACAAAATTATCACTTTTCAGGCATCTATTGGTGAATCCCAGAGACCGCCGAGTTGTGGTTATCGAGTCGGTATTATGTCCTTCCCACTTCAGAGAGACACTCACTCGTGTTCTTTTCAAATATTTTGAGGTACCTGTTTTTAAATCAAATGAGTAAATTTTGAAGTTGAAAGAAAAGTGATAAAATTCTTACTTGTCAGGAAATCTTTCTTCCCTTTTTTTGGTAGGTACTCAAAACTTAAACTAAAAAAGGTTCTCATTTTCTCTCTTTTATTGTAGATACAACACAGTTGAGGAACCAGATGACAGAAACCTCTTCAAATTGACCATTTATTTTTTTCCTTAGTATGGCTATTTCATGCTTAGTTAGCATTTCATACAACCCTTAGATAATTGGAGATTTTTTTAAATTAGTGTTTGTTATTTATTTTAATGTAGATTTTTTATTTGGGGACTTTTTCTCAGAATTAAAAGGTGTATTGTGTGCCATCAAGTTTGTGATATGTTTCTTTCAGGTCTTTCTAGCTTCCATTATTTAGTTATACTATTCAGAATTTTTTTTTTTTTGAGACAGAGTCTCACTCTGCTGCCCGGGCTAGAGTGAGTGCCGTGGCGTCAGCCTAGCTCACAGCAACCTCAAACTCCTGGGCTCAAGTGATCCTCCTGCCTCAGCCTCCCAAGTAGCTGGGACTACAGACATGCGCCACCATGCCCGGCTAATTTTTTTTTTTTGTATATATTTTTAGTTGGCCAATT
>CAUYRT010048997.1:0-17574 GCA_963574885.1 Lepilemur ruficaudatus
TCAAACAGGAAAAGAATACACAACAATTGTAAGTAATGAGTTAGTTCTTCGGGTTGCAACATGAATAAATCTAAAAAATAACAATGAATAGGGGAAGGGAATTCCTCAAAAACTGATTTATGTGATTAACTGTACATCTCGGTAAATTCACTGAAAATCATTTAATTGTACACTTAAAGTGGAGTAAAGGCATGATATGTAAAGTATACTTCAATAAAGAAAAAAATAACAATGAATAAAAAGCATGGCAGAATGTTGTATATAGCATACTACAGTATTCCTTCATACTTTACGAACACAAAACAATACTATATATTGTTTACAAATATATAAAGTATAAAAGTATGTATGGGAATGATTTATACAAAATTCCAGATAACGGTTACTTTTGGGAAAAGAAAGAATGAGAAAAATAGAGAAATGAAGTAGATCAGGAGCAGGCAGGGGTTGTAAGACTTTTGTGTTGTAAGACTGTTTACAAACAAACCCACCCTAAAGCAGGGAAGTCAAATATTAAGATCTGTTAAGGTGGGTGTTTCATACATAGATGTCTGTTAAACTGTTTTTTATGTTTTTTGTTTGTTTGAAATACTTTATAATGAAAATGGTTTGGAGCCAGGCGTGGCAGCTCACACCTGTCATCCTAGCACTTTGGGAGGCCCAGGCAGGAGGATCACTTGAGCCCAGGAGACCAGCCTGAGCAAGAGCAAGACTCTGTCCCTACAAAAAATAGAAAAATTAGCCAGCCTGGTGGCTACAGGTGGCGCATGCCTATAGCCTGCAGTCCCAGCTACTCGGGAGGCTGAGGCAAGAGGATCACTTGAACCCAGGAATTCAAGGTTGCAGTGAGCTATGATGAGGCCACTGCACTCCAGTCTGGGTAACAGAGTAAGACACTGTCTCAAAAAAAAAAAAAATAGCTTGAAATATTTTATTATGAAAATGTTTTTAAATATTTTAAGAGCTGCATTTGCAAGAATGAGTATCCTTTACATGTCTCAGTTGGTGGGGGCAGCCAGTGTTTCCAGAAGGAACCTACCAAAGGAAGGTAGAGAAGGGAAAAGTGACCCACGGGTAAAGAAGAGTCTGTTTATTTAAAGACCCTCTCCCAGGGATTCTTGGCAGGAAGAGAACTGGCTTTCCTGCCGCAGGATGATTGGTAGGCTAGACCTCTGTCCATGGTCCTATCCCTCCTCTGCCTCAAAACAGCCTTAAAGGAATTGAGAGGGAGGTTCAAATTTGCCTTGCAGGAAGGCTTTGAAGTATTCTAGATAGAGCTGAGAAACTGAGAGAAGAAATATTGTGACTATCGTGGGTCTTGAGTATTTGGAAAGAAGTTCCTACTGTCTGCAGCAGACGTCACCAGCAGAGAGAGACCCTGCTAGACAGCCATCCTTCGTAGTCATGAACGTCTTCTATAGGTGGAGTGAACTTTGTCCGCACTGAGGCCTGCTTGGTAAGAATGACCCTGTCGTCTCCCTGGCATTTCATAGTTTAAACAAAACACTTTCTCCTTCCTAATGCTTTTCCTCATTTCTTTCCAACACTCCTGTAAGACCAGTCAAATATTCATCTCTACTTTTACAGAGATGAGGAGAAACCAGCAAGCCTCTCCAAAGACTGAAGAGTCTTTCAATTAGCCGATATTTTGACCTAAGCCACTGGGGATAAATAAACAGTGAAAGTAACTCAACTGAGAAAGATCTTTTATGGACACCCCAGAGTAATCGCCCATCTTTTTAAGAGAAAAAACATTTCTTGAGATCCCAGGAGGTATCTGGCACTACACAAAGTGATATGAGCATGAGAGTGCAGAACATAATGTTTGGGAACACACTGTTCCTCCGGGGACTTAAAAATTAATGTAGATTCAAAACTGTTATAAAAAAAAATACAAGGGTTGGTTGCAATAAATTATGGGGAGACAAAATGAAAGGTGTAGGGGCAAGAAACCCAAGCATCGTGGTCAGCTAGGGAGCATGAAAGCAGAATGTAATAAGCCAATTAACCTTAGGAGAACACAGTCTCGCGGTATGGGCAGAATACAGGATACCTCTCCTGTGGAGGCAATTTTGCAGATTCGGTTACTTGTCCACACACACAAAAAATCAATAGCTGTTGCTGAGGGGCCACTGGCAAAAAAAAAAAAAGGTTGTTTTCTATAGATGGAGTCCAAACTGTACTGCATACAATAAAGTATTTAGGGAAAAAATAAGTGGGTTGGCAAACTTTTAATGTATAAAACTGGAGACCTAGTTCTGGATAACAACTCTAATGGAAACAGGTGCAATTGAGTTTGTAGATGCTGATTTTTATCAGCAAGCAGAAAGTGTGCTAAAAGCTCAATTTGGCCTACTTTAAGTTTCCTGGGTAAGTTAGTGGGGAATTTTCACTAGGCTATTTGTTATATGTCAAAAGAGTAAATACAGCAGTATGTGAACACTGCGATATACAGGTAAGAAGGTATCTTTATAGAAATACATACCCTAGCCTAGGACAATGTTGTCCCACTACAGTGATGGAACATACTCGGAAATGCAGGGACCTACCTGTTCCTCAGACTGAGCTTCCTCTACCGCTCCAGACTTGCTCTATTTCCTGTTTTAACAAACCCAACCCTGCCAACCCATCCATTGTAGGGGAATCAGACTCATACATTGATTCTAATTTGGTCTCCCTCACGGCCACTGCAACTTCATTCACTTTTATACTTATTTTTTCATGTTTTCTAATATTATAGTCATAGGCTAAGACTTAAAAGGTGTAGGAATTTTTATTCCACTGGAAAAGGGAAGAAAGTTAGACAGTCACTTCCACGTGAATATCTAACAGACAGCTCACACTTAACATGGTCAAAAGAGAATTCCTGATTCTTCCCTTAACCTTGTATAATAATTAACGACAAGAGGCTTAAACAAATAGAGTTCTACTTTTTTCATTAGCAAGATGTTTGGCAATGGATGATTGCTGGTAGTGGTTTAGCAGCCCTCATATACTACCCAGAACTCCAGTTTTTTTCTACTTCACCATCCTTAACATAGTGGTCTTTAATCTTCATGCTTTTTATCAGAAGATGACTGCCACAGTTCCAGCTGTTGTGTTGGTGTTCCGGACACCATCTCTCTCCAGCAGCTATCACTTAGGTCTCATTAGCCAGAAATAAGTCACCCCTAGCTGCAAAGGAGATGAGGAAATTCAGTATCAGCAAAAGGGAATGGGATTACTAAGATTGAATTACACCAATCATGATCCATCACTTGGGGCTGGACATATTGTCATCCTAAACAAAGTCAGGGCTCTGTTAGCAAGGAGGAAGAAAGGGACAGTTATTTGGGGAGGAATTATCAGGGTCTGCTGCACTTCTTGATTCTATCCTGCCTGTCTCACTCAATGGCATCACCCACCCAGTGCCCAGGCTGACAATAGAGGACATGTCCCTGATTTTTTTTCTTTTTCTTACATCTTACATACAAACCATCAGAAAGTCCTGTTGGCTCTGCCTTCCATAAATACTCCATGCTCCCCATCCTCACTGCTACTATTCTAGTCCAAGCCACCATCATTTGTCTGAATTACTGCAACTTGCTTCCTAAAGATTTCTAGACTTCCACCTCTGCTCTCTACAATCCATTGCCCAAACAGAAAAGCACTTCCTTGCTTCAAATCTCCCAGTGGCTTCCATCTCACTTAAAATCCAAATTCCTTACCATCTTAAAAACCTTTGAACCATCTGTTCTCTCCATCTAGAATGTTCTTCATTCTGATCTTTTCATGACCAGCTCCTCACGTCATTGAGCTCACTGTTCAAATGTCACATTTTCAGAGAGGTCTTCCCTGGCCACCCAGTCTGGTCATCTACCACTTCCCCCAGTTTTGTCTCTCAGCATTGCCATCACTGTCTAACACTCATCATATTTACCTATTTGGTGTCGTGTAACAAAATGTAATTATTTCCTTATTTTCCAACTACCTTATACCGGAACATAAGCTCCAGGAGAGCAGGGACCTTATGTCTTGCGTTTGCTGCAGTGGTCCTAGCATCCGGATAAAATCACATGGTAGGTTCTCACCAAATAGCTCTAAATGAATAAATAAATGAAGGGAAAGGTTTTCAAATGGAAATTTTAGGAATAAAAACAACATCTGTAATGTGTTATCAGCATCCTTAGAGTTATTCTTTATAGAGCAAAATCACTTAGTTAAAGAATATAAAATGTGTTTTGCTTTAAGACATCACAATGAATAAGCAACATTAATTTCTTTCACCCTACGTCTTTCCTCCTCTGTCTTCCTTTCCAGAGCTAAACACAGCACTTGTACTCTGAATCGAGCCCTTTCAACACAGTTCTTGAGTGCCATCTTCACAGACTTCTTCCTCTCTGTCTAATAATATGAATAGCATTTTCTCACCATTTTCTGAAGTTCTGGGATAATTTAAAAGAAACATTTGGGGAACGTCCTCCTCCCCTCCATTTCTGGCCAGGATTTCAAGAAGGGGAAAAACCCAATGTTCTTGGAAGGAGTGAGAAATATTTAGCCTCTGAAATGGTCTGTCTTTTTCTCAGGTTTTCACATTTCTATATATGTTCTTTCCAAAGGCTAAAACCATCTTTCCTCCCTTAACCATAATTCTAGATTTTTCATCAGCCTGTTCTTCAGGTAAGACAATAAAATCAGAGAAATGAACAGGCCTTCCTCCTTCATCTCCCGTGTTATGGTCCTCTCAGCCTTTTCTATGCCTTTCCAATCCTGCAGGGACCCTCTGCAGGCCCAGCCTTCTGGATCAGTGGCCAGCTGGGCCCACAGACTCAGCATGCACTGCAGACCGTAGCACATCTGGCAGGCCATGGCACGTTGAAATTGTGCAGCAAAACATTTGGGAAGCTCAGATTCATAGCAGGGGCACATCACCCGTGTGATGTTGACCTAGCATGCTCCAAAATGCCCCTATGTTTAGAAACATCCTCCAATACTGTTCATAAATAACACACAGAATCCCTTGGCTTTTGAACTTCTGGACTTGCCCATAAAAAGTAACAAAAGCGGCTGGGCAAGGTGGCCTTGCCTGTAATCCTAGCACTTTGGGAGGCTAAGGCGGGAGGATTGCTTGAGGCTAGGAGTTTGAGAGTAGCCTGAGCAAGAGTGAGACCCCATCTCTACAAAAAAAAGAAAAAAAGAAAAGAAAAGAAAAATTAGCTGGGTGCGGTGGCCTGCATCTGTAGTCCCAGTTACTTGGGAGGCCAAGGCAGGAGGATCGCTTGAGCCCAGGAGCTTGAGGTTGCAGTGAGCTAAGATGATGCCACTGCACTCTAGCCTGGGTGACAGAGAAAGACTCTGTCTCAACAAACAAAAGGATTCCCATCGGCAAAGATCTTCAGTGACTATATTAAAAACAGGAATAAATTCCTCCTCTGTACTCACTGAAATCTCAGCCTGAGTCCCTTTCTCCCCTGCCATCGCCATCTCCTCCACCACACACACCCATGCCAGCCCAAGCCTGACATTACCTCTCAGACATCCACAGACCCTTGAAACACACGTCCCAAACCAGCCTGGGCAACATTTTCAATCATGCATTAGCGTAAAATGTGGAGGTGTGCACTCACAAAATAGGCATATTAAAAAATAAACCAGACATATATATTTAAAAACAAAACAAAAAAGTAAGATAAAAAATCAAATTCTTTGGTTTAATACCACTGGGAGTCTGTCTCCAGATTGTATCTCGGGTTAACTAGGTGACTCTTTTTCCTTATGGTAGGCAGAATTCTTAGGATGGCTACTCAAGATTCCCATCCCCTGGGTTATTCAGCCAAACAGTAATCTGGGTACTGCTGCAATGGGATTTTGTAGATGTATTAATATAACGATTTAAAATTCATAGTCCGAAACCACAATTACTTTTGCACCAGCCTAATCATTTAAATCCCAAATCCTTTTACTTTAAAATACAGAGATTATCCAGGTGGTCCTGGCCCATCTGGTGAGTCCTTAAAAAAAAATAGTTTTCCTCAACTGGAGGCAGAAGAGGAAGTCAAAGCGATTCCAAAGGTGGGAAAGATTCAAGGGTAATTGCTGGCCTTGAGGATGCAGAAAATCACATGAGAAGGAATGATCCAGGCCTCTGGGAGCAGCCAATGGCTCCCAGCTGACAGCCAGAAATAAAAAGGGACCTCAATGCTACTGTCATAGGGACTGGTCTGGGTTCCACTGCCACCTGAATGGGCCTGGAAGTAGGTTCTTTCCCAGAGCCTGCAGGTAAGAATACAGCCTGATTCCTACCTAGATTTCTGCCTTAGGGGACCCTAAGCAGAGAACCCAGCTAAGCCCACCTAAACTTCTGACCTACAGAACTACAGAACCTACAGAATAAATGAAATGTTATTCTAATTCCCTCAATTTGTGCTAATTTGTTACACACCAGTAGAAAACTAATATATCCCTTCAGTTTTCACATCACTAAATAAAGATAATAAAAGTCTGGCTATGCCCAAGAAGCACTCAGAAAACAAATATTAATAAGATTTAATTAATTTGTTTTTAATCTCAACAGAAAAGAAATACATTAAGTTATTTCCAAATGCTGTGATTTTTAATTAATTATAATACCATCGAGGTTCAATCCAGGAAAATTAGACTCTTTAATCCTAGTTAGGTTTGTTTTCTCAGACTCATTGCCGTTGCAGGGCAGGGCTGACTTTAGAAGCCCCGTCGAACTTGTTTGGAGCGTGGAATTGTTGCTTCAAGGGGACACAATTTAACCTGCAGCTTTTTCAATTCACAAAACAATGTGCTGCATTTTACTGGATATTGTATTCCATGTCAAATATAGGGATTTAAGGTTTTTTTGTTTGTTTGTTCTTTTGTTATATTTCCCTTTCTAAAAAACCTGACCTTCACCTTGGAAAAATACGTTGAAGTTTGGCAAGCTATTTCTGATCTTGAGAAAATTATGAGAGAAGCAGCAAAAGATGATCAAGCCTGTTTTAACAACATCTATCACAGAGATAACAGAAAACTCCAAAGCAGGCCAAGAACGTTCTGACGACATAACCATCCCCTACGCAAATCGATTCATGAATGGCGCTGAGCCTGTTAACCCACATTTCTCCTCTTGAGAATGATAGGTAACCGGGGAGTACTCCGATGAGCTCAATCTGAGGCCAGATCTAATTTAAACAAAGTGATCTAGGGAAAAGGAAGAAGGGGTAGCAGTTAAGTAAGCAAGAGGTTGTATACAGGGTGAGAACACTCCAATGTAAGAAGTAGACTTTATATACAGGGTGAGGAGCTGGAAGAAGTATAGCTTGGTAGTTAAAAGCTGTATCGACCTCAGCAAGTGACTTAAGTTCCCTGAGCCTCAGTCTTCCCATGTCTAAATCAGGATAGTTTAGGGCCTGAGACATGGTGCCCTCAAGGGATGATGGCTGTGTTAGGATCAGACATCTCATCTTCTCGCCCTGGTCCCAGGATCCTGGGTAATCATCCCTGTGCTAATGGATGCTAATAGCCTTGCAAAAGACACAGGCCAGGGTTCAGGCCAGAAGTCTAGAGCAAACGCTCCCTCAGAGCAGGGAGAGACAGAGAGCGTGGATCTCTATGAGACGCTGACTCCCCAGGCAGGAGCTGGGTACTTCCACAGAAGGAAGGACCTACGGGCAAATATCCACAAATAAAATCTCTTTCTAAAACAATCCAATTTTCTGGCCCAATCAGTTGACAATGACTTGGCCATTGAAGATCATATTTTTCCAACATGGTCCATTTTCTTGGCTTTCCTAAGTTATTAATTATGACCATGTTTTCCCAAATGTGGAAATTCCCCTTGCGCAGATGCTGCCGCTGCTGGCCAGTCCTCCTTTCCTGAGAAGTCACCACAGCACAAAAATATTTTTGTTTTCCCCAAATGCCCACAGGGAAAATTTCCTCACTCTTTTTTTTCCCCTCCTCCCTTAAAGCCCTCTGGCAATTTCCAGGAATCTAAGTAAACCAGAATGACTTAGATCACCGAAGACCAGTGATAAAAAAGAATCTGAACTTTAAATTTAATATTATTTAAACCAATCCTAAGAGTTCCTTTTAACAAACAGAGGCATTACCACTGAAATCAAAATAGCTCTCACTCCTGCCTAAAAGGACGGCTCTCAGATTTGAGAGCTTAAATTATAAACAGTGACACCCAAAGCGATTAGTGTTTTAACTAGACCGAATAGTATTACATGAACCGTGCTTCATACACGGCAAAGTCCTATGCAAATGTAGGCGTTTGGCACCAAAGTGAGTATAGTGTAGGGTACAGGTAATTATTCAAATCATAAAAATTTGTTAGATGGTTTACCCCGGTTACCTTATTCATCTTGGGTTTACCAAGGTGCCTTGTGCAGGACTGACAACAGCAAAGGTTCTGCGGAGATATTTTGTTCTTTGCAGAACATTCATCAAGAAGCATTTCTGTGCCAGAACCTAAATTTAGTTGGTGGGGAAGAGGTGGTGAAGCGATGAATCAGACTAGGTAGGTCTCTGCCCTCAAGGTCTTTAAAATCTAGTAAAGATGGCATGATATACACACTAGCTCAGTGGTTCTCAACTAGGGGCAAAAAAAAAAATCCCCTCCCTTAGGGACATTTGGCAGTGTCTGGAGACATTTTTGATTATCAGAACTGGAAGTGGGGGTGATACTGGTATCTAATGGAAAGAGGCAAAGGATGCTAAACATCCTATAATGCACAGGACAGCCCCCCATGACAAAGAATTATCGGATTCAAAATGTCAATAGTGCCAAGGTTGAGAAATCCGGAACTAGCTGCATTTGAACTAGCTATCTTAGCTAGGATAAACGATTGGTTGATTGATTAGTTAATTGATTGATTGATTGGTATTGGTCCACATGGTAAATGATTTTCACCCTAAGACCCCAGTCATTTTGAATTTGTGCCTGTAACTCATTATAACTGTTAAGTATCTTTTGAATAAATCAGTATATTTAGACAGATGCTGAATAAAGCATGAGATAAAGTATCACTAGGCAAAATGAATGATAATTTAGAGGGAATTGTTAACTCAAGAGGACGGAATTTTTCTAGCTTGATGCCAAGCATATAGTAACTGCTCAGTGAATATGAACTGAACATATTCAGGTAACTTAGCAACACTCATTTGCCTAAAGCTTAAAGAAGAATCACATCATTAAAGCAGTCCTAGTAGTAGCCTTCCTAGAAGTATCTTCACTACAGACTTCTGGAATTGCATATTGTACCAAGAAGGGATACAGCTATAGATTTTTATGTTTTATTATTCAAATTTTGAATTCATATTGGTCCTTTCCCCAATGTGCCTAATTAGTGAATGCTAATGAAGCTTGAAATTCCGCACATTAAAAAGTTGAGGGAATTAAAAAATTAATTTTCGCACATTAAAAAGTTCATGAATTTAGGGAAGAAGGATGTCATAGTTTGAAGCGAGGCCTTAACTCCTTTAACATACAATGTGGCTCCTCTTTAAATGCAATTACAGTAAAACAAAGTGGCATGGCATTGACTTCCACCTAGCCTACTCCTTGATGTGCCTTAGCATCAATAGGAAGAGAAAGGTTAGGTGTCATCTTCAATTAAGGATCAATTAAAAGTGGAATTATATCTTTAAAGTAGAACATGTCAGGGGAAAAATAGAATGTAATTTATTAAAATTATTTACACTATTTTTTCAGGACAAACGGTCGGGAGGTCTAATGTCCTAGTGCTTATGAAATAAAGAGCTATTATCGCACGGAAAATCTGTACTTTTGATGAAGTAATTAGATTCAGTTGGGATGTACAGGTTACCAAGGAAATATTGGCATTCTTCTTCCACCTTTTTGACCTGCATTTTCTGAATGTATGTTGGTGAGTAAGTCAGGAAATGGCATCTAATTTTGTATGAGCATTAGTCAAATGTAAGTGGGAGTGGGGAGCTACCATTCGCGTTTTAAATAGAAATAACTGTGATAATCTGCCATTTAGGGACTCAGTATCAATGTCCCCTGAATTTAACACAGATAGTGGAGACCATAATGTTCCTGATTTTTGCAACAGAAAGGAGCAAACTTTCCTTTGAGTTTGAAAATATCCAGTTAGATTTTGGCCCAACCATGAGTTTAATGAAGTTTGTTTAGGAGCAGAGGAGAGGGAATTTTACTCTTTCCTTTTCATAAAGAAATAATTAAATAAATAAAAATGATTTCACCTCAGCAAAAGAAAGAATCTTATGGAAGGAGTTCCTGAATAAATAAATGGGGCTAAAAGTGACACGTTAGGAAAGTTAAAAGAATAAAATTTGGCTCAGGGAAATACCTGGTACACTCAGAAAAAAAGGTATAACTAGTCAAAATGGGCCCTTCTCATTACTGTCTACCTTTACTTATAATGAAAAAAGACCTTTTTTCTTCTCAAAGGGAAGTAGGTTTGGTTAAAATAGAATAATATTCTTAGGTGAATGTTGAAGTGGAGAGTTTTGGTTGAAGAGTGTGTGTCTTAAGTCTGTAGTGATGAGCATGAATTTATCCAGAAGAGCAGGCAGAATCTCCTGTACCAGGGACAATGTGATTTCCATCATCTTGGAACCCTACTGGGTTGCGCTCCTGCCACCATCTTTCTGACCTACTGCTTCACCTCTGCAAAGACTAAGGGCAAAACGACTGTCCTCTCCCCTGGGAACACTGAGGTGTTTAGCATCTGCCCCTCCATCTTCCCGCCCCTCCCCCATGGGTAGCTGTTACCATGTGAATAAAACATATTGCCAACACATGAAAGTATGAATTGGCACAAATTTGTGTGTTCAAAGAGCCATAAGTAGACAGTTGTGCTGGAATATGTGCTTCAAAAGAAAGAATGGTAGAAATGTGGGCATCAGATGAAAAATAAGTGGAAGTGTTTTTCCAACTTTAAAGTGCTAGACAAAACTTTTGGTTTTCTTATCATTTACTATCCCAGTGGTGATGTTCAAAATATTTAATAACTAACATGGCACAGGCACTAACCTGTCAAAATAGATGTCTAACTAGCCAGAATGGACACTGGCCATAAACTAGAATGTCCAAATCAATATGTACCAACTAAACATCAACCTTGATTATTTCACATGGTCATGAGAGCCAGTATAAAGTTAATTTGTAAAATGAAAAGCACTAGGGAAACATCTTATTATAATGTGTTTTAGATGCAGCCGAATTGAGGTTTAGATCATGGATATATAGAAGAAAATAAAAATATTTGATAATTTCTATTAACTCATTCTTATAATTGGTTATGGACTAAGAATTCCAGTTAATCCCTTTTCTCATAACTTTGTAGATGAAACAGACATTGGAAAGTCAGGTTTGGGGTCTTACAATTAGATCACCATCAATGAGACTATGCTCAGTTGCTCAAGGGTAAGTCGCTTTAAAAAATTCTAAAACACCTTTTATTTCCATGTCTGGAATGATACTCCCCTAACATTTATGATGGTTATTTTTAGGTGGTGGGATGTAGGGTGGTTTTTTTGTTTTCTTCTTTGTATTCTTTTGTATTGTTTGAATTTTTACAGTTCATTAAAATAACAATCATTAAAAACTTCTCCATTCTGTTTACTTAGCCAAAATTATAGTTCACAGTCTTCTCCTCTATTAGCTAATTGAGTTCCCAAATTGGCTTTGCAAAAACTTGACCCCACTTCTCTCATTAGAACTCATTTTGAAAGAATCTCTCATACAGCCAATGTGAAAAGTCAGGATGTCTGACCGTTTCCGTAGGGCACACTGTCTTTGAAAATGTTTTCTTTTGCTATTTTTGTTCTTTATGTTGTCACATCTAGTTGTTTCAGAATACTGCTGAACTCCCCAAATTCTTCTGAAAGAAATATCCTAATATGTAAACTTTAGGTAACTTGGGAACACATTGCTCAACTTAGATAGTATTTGCGAATGTTGGAATATTGTTGAAGACAAGGTTCCTAGATAAGATAATCTCAGAAATTTTCGTTCGTTGTCCAGGTGTCAGAGTGACAGAGGGGATAAATCAGGAAGAGACTTGGACAATATGGTGGTATTGAGGCTTGTAACGTCTTTACACAATTTTCCTTTTTTGGGTCTGGCCCTCATGGTGTGATGTCACCATGCACCAATGAAATGTTCTATGTGTCTTTCCGCCAAGTGATTCAGCCTCACTGAATTCCTCATGTACCCTAAGGGGTTATGTTTACCCGAGACTGGGTCCTGGATCAGTTACAGCAATTTGAAAATAGCTGATTTTTTTAAGGGGGCAGGATTAGGAATCATTCACATTTTTTCTCTTTGGCATTGTGGTTATAATGCTATTTAATATTTCTGTTCTACCTACCCATCTATCAGTATGAAAGTGGTAAATAGTAGGACAGCTTTTATGATTGAGAAACCTTAAGGTCAGGCTGGAGATGATCAGGTATGCTCTAAAGAGACACAGCCATTAAAAGGAAACTTGACTAAGGTGACATCTCAAGTTCATCTGTAAAGTCTGTGCTCTGAAGTGTACCCTCTAATCTTGTGGTGATCACCATAGTGGAAGGACAGGAGACTCTTTTGGCCACCTTCCTCACTTTGTCTTGAATCTGCAGCATCTGTAAGATTGCCAGCTCTGAGCATTACACAGAAAAGGATGGGTGGGTGGGAAAATACTCCTAGGAGACTCGGAGCTGTCCAGCAGTCAAAGGAGCTGCACACAACGAGATCCAGCTAGTGAGACTTGCCATGGCATTTGGCACAGGGATTCAGCTAGGCCATTCCTGACCAGGATGAAGGGTGCATACGCATGCATGCATATAGAAGTGTATGCTTACCCAGCCCCATCCCAAGGGGATTCTTCCTGCTTTATATGCTGCTTTTCATTTTAAATGGAGTCAACAATCTTCTAAATTATGTAGGGGAAAAAAAGGAGAGAAAGTAATAATGTGCAAGAAAAGATGCAAGGAGAAGAGTTGAAAAGGAAGGAAGGCAAAAATAGCACTCTTACACTTTACAGTTTTTTAGCTTGTTAAGTTCAAGCTACTTAGCAAACACACACACACTGTATGTAAGCATGCCCTATAAGTAGAAGATTCAAGTCTATGGCAGCTTCATTATTTCATATTTTGCAATCAATAATACCAACATTTTAGCACATCATTTTGAAAAAACTGAACGTGTCAAGTATTAGCTTACAAAGGCTTCACAGAGCATATAAATAAAAAAATTAAAAATTGAAAAGGGTCGGGCGTGATGGCTCACGTTTGTAATCCTAGTACTCTGGAAGGCTGAGGCAAGAGGATCACTTGAACTCAGGTGTTCAAGAACAGTCTGAACAAGAGCGAGACCCGGTCTCTACTGAAAATAGAAAAAATTAGCCAGGTGTGGTGGCTCATGCCTATAGTCCCAGCTTCTCAGGAGGCTGAGGCAGGAGGATCACTTGAGCCCAGGAATTTGAGGTTACAGCCAGGTGTGGTGGCTCATGCCTGTAGTCCTAGCACTCTGGGAGGCCAAGGTGGGAGGATTGCTCAAGGTCAGGAGTTCAAAACCAGCCTGAGCAAGAGCAAGACCCCATCTCTACCAAAAATAGAAAGAAATTAATTGGCCAACTAAAAATATGGAAAAAATTAGCTGGGTATGGTGGTGCATGCCTGTAGTCCCAGCTACTCGGGAAGCTGAGGCAGTAGGATTGCTTGACCAAGAGTTTGAGGTTGCTGTGAGCTAGGCTGACGCCACAGTACTCTAGCCCCAGCAACGGAGTGAGACTATGTCTCAAAAAAAAAAAAAACAAAAACAAAACAAAAACACCCCACAACCAGTGAATTTAAGACACCCCCCACAAGAACTTGACCACCATACTGTAACAATGTATTCAGGCTATAAATGCACATAAAGCTGGTAGATGTAGGAGGAAACTACTACTCCAGATTCTAACAATTTTTTAGGAGTAACTCTAGGAAAATGTTTTAGCGTAGGTCTCACCTGTCTTAAGAGCTTAACCTTAGGCAGAGAACTTAATTTGACATTCCTTGTGTCACTTGAGGACAAATGTTTTATTTTCCATTTCTTCTTTTAACAGCTACTCCCTCTTAACATTTTCAATTTGTAAATTAATTTTATTCATCAAACTTTACTTACTTTTATTTATATTTACTTATTTTGAGACACAGTCTCACTCTGTTTCCTGGGCCAGAGTGCCATGGGGTCAGCCTAGCTCACAGCAACGTCAAACTCCTGGGCTCAAGGGACTCTCCTGCCTCAGCCTCCTCTGTAGCTGGGACTACAGGTACATGCCACTACGCCTGGGGAATTTTTTCTATTTTTAGTAGAAACGGGGTCTCGCTCTTGTTCAGGCTGGTCCTGAATGCCTGACCTCAAGTGATCCTCCCGCTTCGGCCTCCCAAAGTGCTAGGATTACAGGCGTGAGCCACCGCCACAGAGAGGACAAAATGTTTTTAGCCATTTCCGCCTGGCTTCCACACACTCCTATTTTAAATACTCACCGCAGGTCTAAATCGTGGTGGGGGTGTTCGGTCCTTGCGGGCTTCCCGAGAACGATTCCTGACTACCTTGCTGTGAATGGCACAACTCACACAGTAATGTAGCTTCACGTACAGCTTGGGAAGCACATAGGCTGAGGAACAGAACACAAAGATTCAACATTAAGTATCATATACTCACTCTGCACTATTCTTTCTTCTTTAAGCTCAGTCAAAAGTAAGACTACTTCAATGTCTATCAGGCACATCTACAAGAACTTTCCCACTCCCAAAGCAACCATTCAGCTTCTGATACCCAAGCACGTAAGTACAACTGTCAGTTCCACAAACGAGTAATATCTTATGAACTCACCTTGACATGGGGATCAAATCCACACCTTACATGTAATAAATCAAGAGTGCAGTTCCTTTAACAGCCACACGAGTCCCAATACCTACTCCTGAACCCTCTTGTTAGCTAATTGATTTTTTTAAAAGAAAAATATGCACTTTTCTTTTAACAGCAAAAACTTTAAAGATACGTAGGAATTGTCTGAGACGCTCCAACGAACACAGCCTACAGAAAGGCAAGGTTAGGGGAGGATTTTAGGTAGTAGGATCCTTACACACTTAGCACCGATGGTTCACTTACCATCGAAGACACTCGCTTCAGAAATGTCCCTGACAGCTGCGGCCTCCACTATGTTTCGAATGACGAACTTCTTTATGGCCTTGTCTTTAGGCACGCATCGTGCGCAGTTCGTGCAGCGAATAGGCTGCACATGGCCACGGCCCTTTTTGGCACGACCGTTGTTCCTTCTTTTCTTTGTCTGTATTAGGATGGAGATCCTGTTAGGAAAGGAGTGCACCTTACCCAGCCTCAGAACCCTTCCGGCTACATGCCGCGCCAGTCGCCCCCCAGAAAGACACCACTTAGATCTCCTGTTTCTCCGCAAAACTCTTCAAGCCCAAAAGCATACGTACGCTCTGCCCATTAGGCTCTCAAATCCCCACAATCCCAGAATCTGCTCTTCTAAGCCACCACCCAGTCCCCTGCGCTCACCAAGAGCCACCACTCACCATCCTAGAAGCGAGGACGCGAAAAAGGATCCGGCGACCCGCCGGGTCTCCTTATATAGCACGAGACCCTTGCGCTCACACCAGAAGAATCCTTAGGAGACGGTTGTCAAGGACTACAACCCGATAAACTAAATTTTCGTTATTATTCAGCATTCATGCTGAGATCTATGGTGGAAAGGTGTTCCTAGAGTTGATTTATCCGTAGAACAAAATGCCTGTGGGACTATTTAGCCTGCTGGCGGAAGAAAATTAGAGTTATTCGTCTCCCAGCAAGCATCGCGGCGCCCTACTCCGGACGTAATCGTGGTCTCTGTAATTTCCGGTTTACTAAGCGCCAGGAGCGGAAGTTGCCCGGCGGTAGACCACAAGTCGTACTCTCTGTTAGAGCCCAGAGAAGGACAGATGCTTGGTGGGAGTTGTAGTGCGAAGCCGAGAAGCCTCTGGCCCCAAGTCTTTAGACCGAAGGTGGCGCTACGCCCTCGATTAATTTCTCTGGCAATCATGCTACTAGGCATAGGGTTGTGAAGAGGAAAGCCTGAGAGGAAACAAATATTTTGTGAATTCCTTCTTCCAGTATGGAGAAAACCTCACAACGCACCAAGTGCGTTGGTGCTGGGGCTGGTTCTCATTCACCTGTTTATCCTTGGATCCTGTTAGCACAGTGCCAAGCACTGTAGTAAGCCATTATAAATATTAACTCATTTAACTCTTAACAAACCTATAAGGTAGGTACTATTATTATCCTCACTTTAACACATTGACTGCCGTGGGAGTTGTATTGAACTCACGCTAGTTTTGAGCCCTGGGCCGTGTGAGGCAAAACCCTGCAGTTGGTTCGTGAAAAGCTTACTTGTTGTTGTACTTATTGTTACAGTTAATATCGACAATTTAATTCTAAAAACATGGATTGCATTGCATATAACTCACGCACAGAAAACAATAAAAAGTAACAAATTAGAAAGGATCATTTTAATAAAACACCATGGCCCGAGGGAATAACCTTTTTTTCTAGTGTGGCAGTCAGTGTATTAAAGATTGAAAAATTGAGGTGCTGGCTGGGCACGGTGGCTCACGCTTGTAATCCTAGCACTCTGGGAGGCCCAGGTGGGAGGATCACTCAAGGTCAGGAGTTTGAAACCAGCCTGAGCAAGAGCGAGACCCCGTCTCTACTAAAAATAGAAATAAATTAATTGGCCAACTAAAAATACATAGAAAAAATTAGCCGGGCATGGTGGTGCATGCCTGTAGTAGACCCAGCTACTCGGGAGGCTGAGGCAGAAGGATCACTTGAGCCCAGGAGTCTGAGGTTGATGTGAGCTAGGCTGACACCAGGGCACTCTAGCCTGGGCAGAGTGAGACTGTTTCTAAAAAAAAAAAAAAAAAAACAACAAAACAAAACAAAAAAGAAAAAGAAAAATTGAGGTGCAGAGTGGTTAAATAACTCACCCGAGGTCACAGAGAGCTAGTAAGAGGTGTTCTGGTTCTACTGTACTATGGTGTATCTCACCCAACCAACAAATGGATAGAGGTATAGCCTGGACCAGTGACTTAAACGTTTTTGACCCAGACACATAGCACAAAGACATTTTACATTGGTACCCAATACACACACAAACACAAATACACACACATACAAAGCTGAAACGTAAGCTTCATGAAAATACCCTTACAACATAAAGTGTATTGGTATGTTCTAGTCTCTTTTTTATTTTAAGAAACTCTGATGAAGAAACACTAAAGTGATTTCACTACTCATCGGTGAGTCTGAATTCTGACTGAAACACTCTTTCTTTTTCTTTTTGTTTTTTTTTTTTGAGACAGAGTTTTGCTCTGTTGCCAGGGCTAGAGTGCGTGCTGTGGCATCAGCCTGGCTCACAGCAACCTCAAACTTCTGGGCTCAAGCGATCCTTCTGCCTCAGCCTCCCAAGTAGCTGGGACTACAGGCATGTGCTACCATGCCCGGCTAATTTTTTCTATATATTTTTAGTTGTCCAATTAATTTCTTTCTATTTTTAGTAGAGA